>ML401853.1:0-15038 GCA_005239525.1 Nicotiana knightiana
TAGGATCGTGAGGAGTTAGCAATAATGATTGCTTTGAATTGTCTACCTTTTTCTTTTGCTTCTTCATCATATCTTATTATGTATATTCAAAGGATTTATAATCCTTTATTTAAAGGTATCCCTAGAAGTACTTGTAGAGCTGATATTTTTAGATTGCATGGTCAATATCAAACATACATACGTTATTTGTTTGAACACCTTCCTTGTAGAGTTTCTCTAACTTCTGATATTGGCCATGCTATTAATGGAAATAATTATTTGACAATTACATGTCATTGGATAGATGGTTTATTTTGCATGCAAAAACGTATTATCGCTTTTAAATATGATGAAGATCAGAGTCATACTGCTGTGTTTATAAGTAGTACTATTAGCGAAGTTGTTCAATTTTATAATCTTAACCAAAAAGTATTGTGTATGTCTTTTGATAATGCTTCTAACAATACTGCCGCAATTTCATTATTAAAAATGCATTTGCAACCGCCACTTGAAGAAATTTTTCATGTTAGGTGTGCATGTCATATTTATAATTTAATTGTTAAAAGTGGCCTTGATTTATTTTCAACTGAGATTACTCATGTTAGAAGAGCAGTTGGTGTTATTCAAGGAAATAACAGACAATCTAGAATTAGGGAATTTAAGAATAAGTGTACCGAGTATAATCTTAAACCAAGATTCATGCCAGACGAAATTGTTACTAGGTGGAATTATACTTACATATTTTTAAAATGTTGCTACAAATATAGATTTCCAATAACTGAAGTTGCTAATGCGCATTGTACTGATAGAAACCGTATGTTAACACCTGCTACTTGGGAGGTCATTAATGATGTTATTCAATTTTTACATAAATTTTATATAGCTACTGTTGAGTTTTCTGGAGCATACTACCCTACTATTACAATGGTTTTAGTACATATAGCTGAAATTGCTTTTCTACTCTTTGAATTTAAGAAGAAAGAAAAATATACAGTTGCAGTTGAAGAAATGCAAGACAAATTCAAAAAATATTTCTTTCCAATTCCTCAGATTTACTTAATTGGCGCTGTTTTAAATCCTTCTATTAAGATGGCTGATTGTCACCAATTAATCAATGCTTTATATACTTACATGGAGGTTGGAGCAACTGAAACCCCAGATATTTTTGCTTGTATGAACAAACTAAATGATAATTTACAACAATTATATAATAATTATGCAAGTATAGTTGATTCTGTTGCTGTTAATTCCAATGTTAATCCCACTATGCAGCGTACCACTTCTTCAGGTTCCACTACTTTGAATGATGATGAAATAGTTGATGGTTATAATATTTTTTCTACATTTGCTACAACTCAAACCAGTAGCAGAAACATTGATGAACTTCAATTCTACTTGCAGAAGCAAAAGGAGATTCGCACAAAGGAATTTTCAGCGTTGGGATGGTGGCGTGAGAATGAAAAGCAATTTCCTGTTCTTTCTGCTATGGCTCGGGACGTGCTGAATGTGCCAATTTCAACTGTTGCATCAGAGAGTGCATTTAGTCAAGCAAGACAACAACTAGGAGACACCCGTCACTCATTGGGAAGCAATGCTTTGGAAGTTTTAGTATGTTTCAGAGATTGGATTAGATCGGAACGAAGAAATCAAGGACGTGAAGATGTTGATAGCCCAGAAGACGAGGAACTTGGAGATATATTAACACATGGTAACCCATCTGAATTTAACACTCCAGAAGAAGGACAATCAGTTCATATTGATTATGAAGAACTTACAAGGACAATGCAAAACCTTTGAGTTTACTACTAGTCGAATTTAGTGCTTAGTTGTAACTTGTAAGTTGTTAGAGTTGAATTTTGAAATTTGATAATTTGAAATACATGTTGCACTTGCAATTTATAAGTGTAATTTTTTCCATAATCATTGTTATCTTTATATATTTTAATTTATATTTTATATAAATTACAATACATATACAAAAACTTGGAAAAAAAATTAAAAAGACTGAAACCCGGCCCGGCCCGGCAGTACCCCTACCCGCACGGGTTTGTTTTTACCCGGATAAGCCCCAACCCGTTAAACCCGTTAACAATTAACCGGTAAGAACCCGTAACCGCAACCCGTCGGGATAAAAAAAAATGTAACCGGCCCGGCCCGGCCCACCCGTTAGACACCCTTACTTTGAACTCATCCAATCACTAATTGCGCATTTCCCACACACACCCACAGGTGATCCCACGTCATCCCAACCTACATAAGCCTGATGACACCATCACAACTGCCATATAGCCTTCTCATCATCATCGATAAGCTCATACCTCAATTCCTCACTTTCTACTTATTTCCAAAAGACCCGATTCTAAATCCATGTCTGGCATTAGCCTCAACCAACTGCATCAACTCAGGTCTACGCCCATAAGTCACGGCCACACAACATAGCACATCACACATAGGCTCAATATCACTTTTGATCACCATAACTGCCTGAAATCAACTCAACATTGGCAGTTAGTCCCACATATGGAAGAACTCTCTGTTTCCAAATCCCATAATACCGATGATGATGAAATAAACACAAAAACCTCATCAGAAGACACCCGAATCACCGAGTCACAGCTAACACCACCGGGCACACATCCCGCAAACTGAACCAAAAAAGCATATAACGAATGGCTGAGTAGGAAAGATAGAAGCATATATAAAGGTACTATCAAACCAGCCCATAGGCATAACTCTCTATCGATACTGACTTACCAAAAGCAATATAACAAGAGAGAAGCAAATCATATGAACAAATCACAAGGATGCCATCCTGATAAAAATTCCACCGCGGTACTCAGCCCGGTCCAAACATATCAAATCATAAGGAATCACGAGGGTATCGCCCTCAACTCTACGACACATGTCGAATATATATAATACCAATAGAGATATCTCACTAATTCACCTCGGCTAACAAAATGATAGCGCTCACTTACTTACATCTCAATGGAGCATCCAATCACAGCTCGGAAACAAAATACTCAGGAGAATCACATAAAGCTTACCACGAAGGACGACATGGACTCACTTCCAGTTTCACCACTATCAAGGATGAATAAAACAATGATAGACACAACTACTACTCATAGAATCTCCCAACAGGAGCAAGCACAGAAATAGAGTGCAATACATGAAACTCATTCATAATGAGACAACAAATAATGGGAACTCTTCCTGACCAACATGACTATAATGAAATACAATGGTACCCCACTTTATCACATCAAGCCATACCTGGGTGATGATATCTGACACGACGACCTCTAGCCTACTATATGCAACACATCAACGGGTCGGGCCTCCCCCTCTTAGGCGCCTTCTATCCACCTGAACACCCTGCCATAACTCTACCACCTGAATCCTGAAACAATCTCTCACCCTGTGGCTAACATCTCCACAGTGAAAACAATCTCTCTGCCGATGTGGCTGTGGAAAACATACGATACGGATCCTATGAGACCCATGAGTATCGGAAACTCTCCCATGCGAAGCTGGTAATGCAACTAAACTGGTTGACCCAAGATTCTCTACCGTGCCTGAGTCCCTAGATGAATCTACAGACTCGCCCTCTAACTGAAGCAACCAAGTGAGGTGTATATCTGGCCAACTCACTGAATCTGATGGCGTACTCCAATAGTGACATAGCGCCCTGACGCAACTGCTTAAACTCCGTGCGCTGTACATCCCGACGGAACTGAGGTGCAACCTCCCTCAAAACATCTCCGAAAACTGAATCCATGCTAGTGAATCTAACTGGGCTAGGTTACCCCAACTCATATGCCGCCACTGCTGATCAACCCACTACTCTGGACCTGAGACATGACAAAAGCAATCCCGCTCGTCTCCACAATACCCGAAGTATGAAGAATATGGTGACACTCCTCCAGAAAACCCTGGGCATTACCCGCCGCCAACAACTAAAAGATAGAAGGGTGGTACTTCCAGTACCTCTAAATCCTAAGGTGCTCTACCTCCGATGTTGCTGTCCTAACCACGGGCTGAACTGAAACCACATGTCGTGCTGCCATGACAACTGGAACTTGACCAATATGATCTTGCTGCTCTGGAGTGTAGACAGTGGGAGTCTGAACTCCTCCCCTGATCTGTGAAGCAACTGGCGCACTAGAATCAACCCGGCATGTGCCGATGTACCAATTGTACTCAAAACTGCGCTCCGATCTTCTGAAGTCCGGGGTAGCAACAGGCACCCAAGTACCTGTCCCCTAACTAGGACTACTGGAGACTCCTCAACGGCTGCTCTGGTAGGCATCTTAACTGCGACACGTGCTCCTCGTTGGCCTCTGTCTCTGACCCTTGTGACATTTGCTTCGGGGTAGCATCATCCGGAACCGCCGCTCGTGTCCTCATAATCGGTGAGAGAATGGAACAATAATTTCAAACTTCAAGATCAATGAACTCGCACGATAGGAATGAAGGAAATGAAATTGTCCTGATAGTTTTGTAGCCTCTCGAAGATAGGTACAGACATCTCCGTACCGATCCGCAAGACTCTACCAAATCCGCTTATGACTCGTAACACCTATGAACTTAGAGCTCTGATACCAACTTGTCACGACCCAAATTTTCCTCCGTTGGGTATCGTGATGGCACCTAGTCTTAGGGACTAGGTAAGCCTAACATTTCTACTAAACAACAACAATAATAAAGGAATTATAACAGTCTCGATATAGACATCTTGACAAAGTTTACAATTTCCCAAAACCCAGTAAATACAAGTCATAAGCTCTACGAAATCCTTCGATCAAATCTAAATACAACTGTCTAGGAATAAGTAAGTACAATTGAATAGAATAAAACAGGAAGGTGACTCCGAAGCCTGCGAACGCAGCAACAGGTTACCCTGAGTCTCCTCGGCAATGATCTGCGCAACTGCTAACAACGATAACCTGGATCTGCACACAAAAATGTGCAGAAGTGTAGTATGAGCACACCACAGCGGTGCCCAGTAAGTATCAAACTAACCTCGGTGAAGCAGTGACGAGGACTAGTCAAGACACCACCGTTCTAATAAGTTAAAAGGCATAAATGTATAAATGATCGAAACAAAATATCTATCTAAATATTTTTCAATATAATTAACGATAAGATAGAATAGTACAAAAGAAAATTCAATACGATCAACAGACAACATAGAGGAAATATGCAAAGAGAATGGAAAGGATGCAATCCAAAACGACGGGAATCACAACCCAATAAAAGCACTAGCAACTCAGCACTGCATCAATTTATTTACGTCAGGCCTTAGCCAATAAACTCAATAAAACTGGTCAACCTTCGAGTGAAAACTTTTGAATAGTGAGTTTATTTTGAAAGCTTCAAAGATATAATCATTTCGGATAGAGAAATTTCTTCTTTGAAACATACTTTATCTGAATGTATATTTATATATTCTTATAAAGAGAAATCTTAACCACATAGTCTCTTCAAAATACGAGAGGGGGAGGGGGGAGGGGGGGGGGGGTTTCAAATATACTTTCCCAAATACTGCTCTTTCAAATATCATCAAAATACGTGATGTTCAAGATATATTTTCCCAAGTACTGCTCTTTCAAATATCATTAAAATACGTGATGTTCAAATATATTTTTCCGAGTAATGCGCTTTCAAATATCATCAAAATACGTGATGTTCAAAATATACTTTCCCAAGTTTTGCTCTTTCAAATATCATTATTACGTAAGACAAATGTTTTTCAAGTATACTTTCGAAATAGAAGTCCTTTAGACATAACTTTTCTTGGAGATAATTACTTTTTAGCTATACTTTTCAATGTATATATTTATATCTCTCGATCCAAATCTCCTCAATGATAAAACTACCAGAACTCAGTCCGTAACTCAAAATTTGTCATGCAATGCAGTACATGGTGAAAGCTACCGGATCTCTGTCCGTAGTCCCAATTTAAATATGCAATGCAGTACAGAGGGAAAGTTTCAGGATCTCTATCCGTAGTCCCAATTTAAATATACGATACAATACAGGGGGAAAACTCCTGGATATCTGTCCGTAGTCCCAATTTAAATATGCGATGCAGTACACGGGGAAAGCTCCCGGATCTCTATCCGTAGTCCCAATTTAAATATGCAATGCAGTACAGGGGAAAGCTCCCGGATCTCTGTCCGTAGTCCCAATTTAAATATGCAATACAACCACTGAGGAAAACAACCAAAATGCGACAGAAACAACATATATTGCTACAACCGGCGCAAAGGCAAACAAAGCCGAATACAAAGTGCGATGAGCAAATCAATACAAAGACTTAAATCAGAAAAGTGGTAAAAACTCACTCATAAGAAGTATCCATTGAGAGGAATGCCAAGAAAAATGAGAGAACAACATAACGAGGGGAAGACAAGGCAAATATAACAATGATTCTATACATTCAAGTTCGCAACCAAGAAACCAAATCATCCCGGTAAGGGAATCAACTATAACCAATCTCACTTAGACAATTAGCTTCACCGAATAAACTCAGTTTGAACAAATGCTCAGTAAATAGGCAGCATCAAAGAATACCATCAACATGGACGGTCATCATTTAAACCTAAGTAGTACTTAAGAGGAAAATCATTTAAATCACAACGTACGACTCACGGACATGCTTGACCAATGTATAGATATTCCAATTACTTGTTAGACATTTATTGGGCGAGATTACACTAGTTTTAGTCACATAGGCAGTGTATGAAGAAAGATATAATGTAACGGTAGGAAAAACAAAGTCTTCATTTAAGTCAAATAAGATCAAATAAGAAACAAGGAATGCTAGACACGTACTTCTAATCTGAGCAGGAAGAGATGAAACTAGGAATCAGGAATTCAGATATAACAAGTGAAATTCATATACGGGGAACATAAGGATCTAAAAATCCCTAAAGGGCAATCTATTTGCAAATAAGTCCTAGTACGCGCTCGTCACCTCGCGTATGCGGACTACAATCAACATAGAAGACTCAATCCTAAGGGGTAGTTTCCCCCCACAAGGTTATGCAATATACTTACCTCAAAGACGACATCCCGGTATTCAAAAATAGACTTCTCGGGCGGGAAGACCTCCGGGCGGCTCAAAATCAACTAAAACAACTTTAAAATACATATAAAACGTATAAGGAACGATTCCGAATAATAAAGTTTCAATCTTTGCAAATTTATAAAAATCGACCCTCGGGCCCGCACCTCGGAACCCGACAAAATTTACAAATTCCGATTACCCATTCCGATACGAGTTCACCCATACTAAATTTATCCAATCCCGATACCATTTGGTCATCGAAATCATGAATTTTTATTTTTGAAGTTTTCTTTCAAAACCCACAATCCCCTCAACCCAAAACACAATTTAAATGATAAAAACAATAACTAATTCATGAAATATATTTAATTATAGTGGAAGAACACTTACCCATTTGATTTGTGTGAAAATCCCTCAAGGAATCGCCCAAAATCGAGTTCTAGAAGTCAAAATATGTTTAAAATGGTGAAACCCTCGATTTTGGAAACTTATAATCTGCCCAGGTTTTTAAACCATCGCGATCGCGTGAAATTGTTTGCGATCGCGTATAGGAAAAATATCACAGGTCAAAAATGCTCTACGCGATCGCGGAATAGCTTACGCGATCGCGTATAAGGAGCAGGCTGGCTTCCGCGATCGCTGATGGATTCCTGCGAACGCATAGAAGGAAAACTGGGCATTTCAAATTACACTATGCGATCGCGTCTAAGGCTATGCGATCGCGTAGAAGTGAGGGACAGCAGACATAACATCAGCAAAAACCAATTTTTTTCTAAGTTTCCACACCCCGACGTCTATCCGAAACACACCCGAGCCCTCATGACTATAAACCATATATGCACACAACCTCTACAACATACTACAGACTTATTCGAGTAATTATACCACCAAAGTAACATAAAAACAACGAATTAAACCCCAAAATCAATGAAATTCTTAAAACTTCTTTAAACTTCAATTTTTTTCCATTTTTGATCCGAATCACGCCAAACGAAGTCCGCTGATTTCCAAATTTCACAGATAACACATATAAAACATGTTGAACCTGTTCCGGGCTCCGGAACCAAGATACGAGACCGATACCACAGGTTTCACCTCAAATTTCATTTTCAAAAACTTTTATATTTTTCAGAAAGTATTTTTTCTTTAAAAATTCATTTCTCGGACTTGGGACCTCGGAATTTGATTCCGGGAATACGCACAAGTCCCATATTTTTCTACGGACCCTTCGGGACTGTCCAATCGCGGGTCCGGGTCCATTTACCAAAAACGTTGACTGAAGTCAACTTTATTCAAATTTCCAATACAAAATTATCATTTTAATCAATTTTTCACATAAAGGCTTCACGGCTACATGTCTGGGATGCGCACGCAAATCGAGGTGAGATAGAAGGAGATTTTCATGACCTCAAAACACAGAATTAGCTAGAAATATATGGGATGACCTTTTGGGTCATCACATGTACGACCAAATTTGGAGCAGGATTTGAAGTTTACGAGTTCTGAATTTGCCACAGGACCCATACCTCACCTTAGTTACTGGGTTCACAATTAAATAATTATATGTTATGAAACAATAAAAGAAAAAGAAGAGTATTGCAGAGAAAAGTATATAGGGAGAATTCCTATTGATTTGGGATGATTTACAATGGAATATGACCCCTCTATTTATAAGGAAATAATGACTTAACCACCAAGTAAAATACCTAAGATCTCTCTAAAATATAGAGATTCACCTAAAATAGAATTCTATTTATAACACTCCCTCTTGAATGTCTATTCAATAAATAATGTGCCTCGTTAAAACCTTAACTATAAAAAAAATTCTAGTAAAGGAAAAAGAGTACACATGTTTAATAATATGCCTTTTGGTTGCCTCGTTAAAAACCTTGCAAGAAAAACCCAGTGGGACAAAACCTTGTAAGGAAAAAAGAGTGCAACACACATTAAATCCCCCTGATAATAACATCAATTCACATCCTTGAGCCTTCGCATCCCAATCTTGTGTACTAGCTTCTTGGAGGTTGACGTAGAGATTTGATGAATAAATCATCCATATTAACTCCAATGAATATGTTGCACCTTGAAAATTCTAGCTATTATATTATCATCCTTATAGTTATAGCAAGATACAAATGTGCACAAATTGCACTTAAGATGTAGTACTTCATGACCAAGAATTTTATATGCTTTAAGCAATTTAAATTCTTCATGGATTGTCATATAAGTTAAATCATATAAGCCATATGAATGGGCTTTAGATGCATATCAAGTTTTATGTCATGCTAGACATATAATATAGATAAAAGTGATTGCACTCGTCATTGACTTTATACTTTCAAGTGTTTGAACTACATGTCTTTCATATGAAACCAACTCTATTTGAATTGTATCTCTTGTATTTGGCCAATATTCTTATGTCTGTATTCGACAGACTTGAGGTCCTCATATATACTTAGCTTTATGATAGATGTCGACGACGAACATTTTATATCAGTTCCAATATTTTTTTTATAAAGACATAACATAGAGATCTCTTCATTCATATTTTCAGGTACCTGAACCTCTCATGAGATTTTATAAAGTGTTATGTCATGTGATCTTGTAGATAACTTGCCTCCTTATTATGATCATTTTCTCATCTTCTTTATCAAGAATTCTATTTGAAACCGATTTGTCTATATGCTTTATGCGTACCATAGACTTTGTCCTTCTAGGACTTATTCTAATATGAGCTTTTCTAGTGAGAATATAGTTACTTTCTTTGGGTCAGCAAATGCGCCTGGCATGCTTTGCATTGCAAATGAATTATCCTTTTATGAACTTCAAGTTCATAGTATCTTCAAGGATCTAGAGGTACAAATGATAATTCATTCTACGTAACCTTTTCTCAATTGTTTATTTTGTCTCCCCCTCATGTTAGAAAGCTAGCTTTCTTCCTCAATTTTGGGAATCCATCTTTGTGCATTATGGTGTTAATCAAAATATACACCGCCCATAAATAATAATAAGATAGAATTATTTGGTTCCTGACCCTGAACCACTTGTGAGGGGAGAATGTAATATACTTTCGTAAATAATGTATATCAAACTGATATAAATAACTTTTTTCTCATAAGTAATAGTTTAGTTATTAAGTTGAGGCATTTAATAAATCATTTTGCTAAACCAGTTGTGATGTAAACCAACTTATCGAGATAAACTATCTTGAATAGAAAATCTGGAAATTATGCTCTAAATTAAATTATTGAGCAAGTTACCTCGCAAACACCAGGTTGCGGGTTAATAATAATCGCACATGTAACCATCTCATAGATGCATCTTATCTGATATACATAGCAGGTGAATGGGCCCTATTCACCTTTGATATTTCCAGCATTCATGGGATTCAATCCCAATTCTAGTTGATCTATTAATTAATGAGAACAAGCAACATAAGCGAATTCGTAAAGAACTTTCTAGTTCTTTAATATTTACCCATGTGAATTCTCTTTCATTTTTGCACATCATACTTAAATTGATATGGCTAAACTAATTATGCCAATTGGATAAATTATCAGTATTGATAAACTTCAGGTTTACACCATGATGTGTGCAATTATCAATAAACTCCAAGTTTATTATGATATGAGTTTTTATATCAATAAACATCCACTTTATTGTGGCATTCTTTTATTTGTGTAGTACAAACTGGAGAATAAAGCGGGTAGCTTTTCACATACATATTACCTCGCTATAAGTTGTAGTATTAGAAGATATTAAATATTTCCTTTATTTATAGCCTCAATATAACCAACCACTTTCGCAAATACTTTAGAAACTCAATAAGTTTCTTTGAGACTTACTACGACATAATAAATTGACATGATAGTCAATTGTATTCCTCCAAAATAGTAATAATTGGCTTTTCCAGAGCTGTCAATTAATTTTGTACTATCACATATTCATCAACATCTATACGGTGAATAAACTTTTAAGGAGAAAGTTATACCATTATGGTCGTAGTCAAAATTATATGCAAGATCTATTTCTTGCATTACCGTTGTATTTTAATAATCACATTGCCAAAATATTTGGCATAATCACAAATGTACGTGATCAATGACCATTCATGCCATAATAATGACATTATTTTCTTATTTCATCTCAAACCTCCTCTTAGAGGTGAGTATGGTATATTCACTACCACTAGCATATTCATATTCTTCCAAGAATGAATATGTATTCATAAATCAGATGTTGTCACATTCACATCATGAACGGACCATAATCATCTATACGTTCTTTACAAAATCTCATGTCAAATCGATGACAAATATTACTTTCACAGAGTGAAGGATTATTTTGAGAATCTTTATTATTCTCATTATCACAATAATGACGATTGTAATTTCGTCTATTGCCACGTCCACATCCATTGATACCTTCACGATAATAATTTTGTGTTCTTTCAGACTTATCACATATTGCTATCACATTCTCTTAAGGAGACTGGGAATAAAGCAAATTCAATGGGACGGGTTTCCACTTATTTGCCCACAATCATACATGAATTTGATCATGGCAAGGCATAGAAATTTTACCACTTCGGGTGATTATAATTTCTTGCAAACTCTATTAGAGTTATAATTAAAGTTTATTGTCTTTGCTTTTATTTAAAATCAAATTATAGAATTTGAAGAATTTAAAAGAGAAAAATAAAGTAAAATACTTACCTTAAATCCAGAATTTAATCATGAAGGAAGTTCATGGAACAATTGACAATCATTATGCTTAATCCCAAAGCTTATAATCAATTGGTTAGAGTCTCGTGCTGATACATGTTATGAAACAATAAAAGAAGAAGAAGAGTATTGCAGAGAAAAGTATAGAGGGATAATTCTTATTTATTTGGGATGATTTACAATGGAATAGGACCCCTATATTTATAGGGATATAGAGACTTAACCACCAAGTAAAATCCCTAATATCTCTCTAAAATATAGACATTCACCTTAAATAGAATTCTATTTATAACATTATACATATTTAATGAACTTTTTAATACAAATACAATGTTTAAACAAAAGTGACTAGGTTCGGCCGAACCCAAACCTTATAGGCTAGCTCCGCCTTTGGGTATGGTTCTACAGGATGTTTTGTGCACTTGACTAGCCTTTTATTGCTTTAGGCATTTGGTTTCTGAAGTTACAACTCCGATTAACTCCAATCACTTTGAATAGACTCACTAAGAGAGTAACACACTTCCTATCAAGAATTTGTTTACTCATAGGACTTGAATCTAGTCTAATTAAGGGTTAATGAATATGAATCGATCTTACCATACTTTGTGATGACCCGATAGGTCATATCATATTTTAGAACTAAATTCTGTGTTTTGAATTCTTAAATATCTCATTTTATCCTTTCTTGACTTGCGTGCGCAGTCCGGGTATTTACACTGAAGGCTTAAATGTTTAAACCTGATAAAAATAAGAATGTTTGCCTTAAAAATTGATTTAAGTTGGCTTCGGTCAACATTTTGGGTAAATGAACCTGTATCCGTATTTTTACGGACTCGATGGGTCCATATTGAAATATGGGACCTGGGCATGTTCCCGGAGTCAAATTCCGAGGTCCCTAGCTCGAGATATGAATTTTTGTGAAAATTGAAAGTCTGAAGATTTAATGGTTTTAAGAAGCTATTGATGCTTGGAATTATTGATACCAGGACCGTATTTTGGTTCCGAAGCCCGATACAGGTTCAATATAATATTTATAACTTGTATGTGAAGTTTGGTAAGAAACGGAGTCAGTTTGACATGATTCGGACCCCCGGATGTGAAAATAGAAGTTTTAAAGTTTTCTTGAAAATTTCATTCGATTTGGTGTTCAATTCGTAGTTTTAGGTGTTATTTGGCGATTTAGTCGTGTGAGCAAGTTCGTATCATGTCTTAGGACTTGTGTGCGTGTTTGGTTTATAGCCCTGAGGGCTCAGGTGAGTTTCGGATAGATTACAAGATGTTTTGGGACTTAGGAAAAATCTGGTTTTTGCAGTTCAGTGCCTTCTGGTTTCCTTCTTCGCGTTCGCGAAGGCACTCTCGCGAACGCGAAGTAGAAACTGGGCTGGCTAAATTTCACTTCTTCACGAAAACGAAGGATGGGTCACGAACGCGGAGCGATGGGGGCTTTACCCTTCGTGAACGCGACCAGCCCAACACGAACACGTAGTGATAGGGACCTGGGGGAGGGGTGTCAATCGCTCTTCATCGCGAACGCGAGCAGGGACTCGCGACCGCGATAAAAGTTTCACGATCGTGTAAGCTTGGCAAGTTCTGCTCTTTGCGAATGCGGCAGTGTCCTCACGAACGTGATAAACACTGTAGCCCAACTATTAAACAGTCCCATTACGGGACTTAAGCCATTATTTCAAAATTTTAAAAGAAAAACGGCTTAGAGGCGATTCTCCCAAGCTAATTTCTTCCCCAAAGTGTTGGTAAGTGATTCTAAACTATTTTCTTTCAATTTCTCATTACATTTCATGAATTTTCAACCTAAAATCTGTGATTTTCATGGTAAAATTGGGGGTTTGGGTAGAATTAGGGATTTTTGAAAAATTGGGATTTAGACCTCAATTTGGGGTCGGATTTCAAAACTAATTGTATATTCAGGTTCGAGGGTGAATGAGTTTTGGTCCGATCCTCGAGTTTTGATCAAGCAGGCCCAAGGTCGATTTTTGACCTTTTTGGAGGAAAGTTTGAGAAATCTAAATTTATGCATTTTTAATTGATTCCTTTAGCTGATGTTATTAAGTTAATTATGGCTAGATACGAGTGGTTTGGAGGTGAAATCTATAGGAAAAATGGTAATTGAGCAGTGAGTGGCCTGTGGAGCGAGGTAAGTGTTGTGCCTAACTTTGACTTGAGGGATTAGGAATCCTTGTCTTAATTGCTATACGAAAATAATGTGAGTGTCATATATGTGAGGTGACAAGTACTTATGCGCCGCCAATTTATCTGTTTTGCTTGTTTCTCTCCCGTTATTCTTATATTGTTTCTTTTCATGCTTTAATTGCTACATGCCTACTTGTATTTCCATTCCTAATTGCTACTTGTTAGATAACGGTGGTGCCAAGCAGGTTAACTTGCGGCAGTATTATTGGTGGAGGAGGATGAAGAAGGATATAGTTGCTTATGTAGCTTGGTGCCCGAATTGTTAGCAAGTAAAGTATGAGCATAAGCGACCCCAGTGGTTTGTTTTAGCAGATAGAGATTCCTGAGTGGAAGTGGGAGCGTATCACTATGGACTTTGTTGTTGGACTCCCACAGACTCATAGGAAGTTCGATGCCATTTGGGTCATTGTGGATAGGCTGACTAAGTCATCACACTTCATTCCTATGGAAATTACCTATTTTTCGGAGTGGTTGGCAGAGATTTACATTCGTGAGATCATCTATATTCACGGTGTGCCCATGTCTTATCATTTTTGATCGAGGTACGCAGTTCACCTCGAACTTCTGGAGGGCAGTACAACATGAGTTGGGTACGCGAGTTGAGTTGAGCATAACCTTCCTGATGTTTTATACTTCAATACCACACAAGAGGGGGGGGGGGGGNTGCTGTCTCAATAGAAGAACCTGGTTCTTCTTAGTGTTCCAACTTCTACTGGTGCAGAATAATAAATGCAGTAAAGTAAAAACATAGAGATTTTTACGTGGAAAACACCTGGCTCAAAAGGTGAAAAAACCACGACCTACTCCTCACTAGGATTTTCCCAAACTCTTCACTACAAGTCTGGGCCAAACAACATTTACAAACTAAACTCTTTTGTAAACCTAGGACTAACTCTAATCCCTTTGTAGCAAACTAGCCTCTAGCTAATTGCGACAAGCTTCAAGTTAACTCTAACTTGAACAGTGTGTACCTATTACAGTTGCTTCTAATAAAGCTGAAAGATACAATATTAAATCACCTACTACAACCAACTAGACTCGAAAGACAAACA
>ML401853.1:20896-74694 GCA_005239525.1 Nicotiana knightiana
AATTTTCGAGTGCTGTCTCAATAGAAGAACCTAGTTCTTCTTGGTGTTCCAACTTCTACTGGTGCGGAATAATAAATGCAGTAAAGTACAAACACAAAGATTTTTACGTGAAAAACACCTGTCTCAAAAGGTGAAAAAACCACGACCTACTCCTCACTAGGATTTTCCCAAACTCTTCACTACAACTCTGAGCCAAACAACATTTACAAAATCAACTCTTTTGTAAACCTAGGACTAACTCTAATCCTTTTGTAGCAAACTAGCCTCTAGCTAATTGTGACAAGCTTCAAGTGAACTCTAACTTGAACAGTGTGACCTATTACAATTGCTTCTAATAAAGCTAAAAGATACAATATTAAATCACCTGCTACAACCAACTAGATTCGAAAGACAAATAGATGGAACTGGTTCTTCTAGCTGGTTCAAGTAGCTCCAGATTCGCACTCTCCAATTTGGATCGAACTGGTTGCAAAATTTCTTCACGAATTTTGCTCTCAATTCTTGATAAATTTTTGCTTTTATGCGTCTCTCTACAATAGGAACATTCTGCAATATATATAGGATTTAGTAGATAAGGAATTAACTAGAATCCTAATGCTACTCTTCCTTGATGAAAGAGTTCTAGTCAAAATCAACTCCTAAATCCTTCCTTATCTTAGATTCTATTCTTATTGAATAAGGAGTCCTTCTCCAATTTCGTTTTTGCAATCTTTTCGATCAGAAGATATCTCAATTTTACCAGAATACATTTATCTCATGCATGTGCATCTCATGTGCCTTTAACTCTGCTGGTCTATGTCACCTGTGATGGACCTGGTTCATCTCCGAGTTCATTTATCAACTTCAAAACTATTTCCTTTCTTGGGCCAACACTTCCATCCTCATACGGACGGGCAGTCCGGGCATACTATTTACATCTTGGAGGATATGCTCCGCGCATGTGTTATAGACTTCGGAGGATCGTGGGATCAGTTCTTTCCCCTTGTAGAGTTCGCCTACAACAACAACTACCAGTCGAGCATTCAGATGGCTCCTTACGAGGTGTTATATGGTAGGCGATGTCGGTCGCCGGTTGGATGGTTTGAGTCGGGGGAGGCTCGGTTGTTGGGTGCAGATCTAGTACAGGAGGCCTTGGACAAAGTCAAGATTATACAAGATCAACTTCACACAGCTCAGTCCAAGAAAAAGAGTTATGCCGACCGTGGAGTTCGTGATGTGGAATTCATGGTCGAGGAGTGGGTGTTGCTTCAGGTATCACCCATGAAGGGTGTCATGAGGTTTGGGAAGAAGGGCAAGCTGAGCCCTAGATACATCGGACCTTTTGAGATTCTCAAGAGAGTTGGAGATGTGGCTTACATGTTTGCATTGCCTCCGGGGTTATCAGTAGTTCATCTAGTTTTCTATGTGTCCATGATCCGGAAGTATCATGGTGACCCTTCCCACGTGTTAGATTTCAGCTCTGTCCAGTTGGACAAGGATTTGACTTATGAGGAGGAGCCGATGACTATTTTAGCCCGGCAGGTTTGTCAGTTAAGATCAAAGAGTTATCCTTCAGTTCGAGTTTAGTGGGGAGGTCAACCCGATGAGGCAGCTACTTGGGAGTATGAGTCGGACATGCGGAGTAGATATCCCCACCTATTCACCAGTTCAGGTACTTTTCTATGTCTGTTTGAGGACGAACAATTATTTTCGAGGTGGATAATGTGATGACCCGATAGGTCATCTCATATTTTAGAATAAAATTCTGTGTTCTGAATCCTTAAATATCTTATTTTATCCTTTCTTGACTTGCGTGCACAGTCCGGGTATTGACCCGGAAGGCTTAAATGTTAAAAGCTGATAAAAATAAGAAATTTTGCCTTAAAAATTGATTTTAGTTGGCTTCGGTCAATGTTTTGGGTAAATGGACCTGGACTCGTATATTTATGGTCCCGATGGGTCTGTATTGAAATATGGGACCTGGGCATGTTTCCGAAGTCGAATTCCGAGGTCCCTAGCTCGAGATTTGAATTTTTGTTAAAAATTGAAAGTCTGAAAATTTAATGGTTTTAAGAATCTATTGATGCCTGGCATTATTGACACCATGCCCGTATATTGGTTCCGGAACCTGGTACAGTTTCAATATAATAGTTATAACCTATCTGTGAATTTTGGTCAGAAACGGAGTCAGTTTGACGTGATTCGGACGCCCGGATGTGAAATAGAAGTTTTAAAGTTTTCTTCAAAATTTTAATTGATTTGGTGTTCAATTTGTAGTTTTAGGTGTTATTTTGGTGATTTGATCATGCGAGCAAGTTCGTATGATGTCTTAGGAATTGTGTACATGTTTGGTTTGGAGCCCCGAGGTCTCGGATGAGTTTCAGATAGGTTACGGAATGTTTTGGGACTTAGGTAAAATATGGTTTCTGCAGTTCAATGGCTTCTGGTTTAAGTTTTCGAGTACGTGAAGGCACTCTCGTGAATGCAAAGTAGAAACTGGGCTGGCTAAATTTCACTTCTTCGCGAACGCGAAGGCTAGGTCACGAACGCGGAGCGATGAGGGCTTTACCCTTCACAAACGCGACCACCCCAATGCGAACGCGTAGTGATAGGGACCTGGGGGAGGGGGTCAGTCGCTCTTCATTGCGAATGCAGACTCGCGAATGTGAAGGCCAGGGGGGTGTACCCTTTGCGAACGCGTAAGCTTGGCAAGCTCTTCTCTTTGCGAACGCGACAGTCTCCTCGCGAACGCGATGAACACTGTCGCCCAGCTATTAAACAGCCCATTATGGGACTTAATCTATTCTTTCAAATTTTCAAAAGCCAAACGGCCTAAAGGCGATTCTCCCAAGATAATTTCTTCCCCAAAGTGTTGGTAAGTGTTTCTAAACCATTTTATTTCAATTTCCCATTACGTTTCATGAATTTTCAACCTAAAATCTAGGATTTTCATGGTAGAAATTGGGGGTTTGGGTAGAATTAGGGATTTTTAGAAAATTAGGATTTAGACCTCAATTTACGGTTAGATTTCAAAACTAATTGCATATTCGGGCTCGGGGGTGAATGGGTGAATAAGTTTTGGTCCGAACCTCGAGTTTTGACCAAGCGAGCCCGAGGTTGATTTTTTACTTTTTGGGGGAAAGTTTGGGAAACCTAAATTTATGCATTGTAATTGATTCCTTTAGCAATATTTGATGTTATTAAGTTAATTCTGGCTAGATAAGAGTGGTTTGGAGGTGGAATCTAGAGGAAAAGCGGTGATTGAGTAGTGAGTGGCCTGTGGAGCGAGGTGAGTGTTGTGCCTAACTTTGACTTGAGAGATTAGGAATCCTTGTCTTAATTGCTATATGAAAATCATGTGAGCGACGTATATGTGAGGTGACGAGTACTTATGCACTGCCAATTTATCTGTTTTGCATGTTTCTCTCTCGTTCTTCTTATATTGTTTCTTTCCCTGCTTTAATTGCCACATGCCTACTTGTATTTTCATGCCTAATTGCTACTTGTTAGATATTGTTTCTCCTTGTTGAAGATTATTGTTATTCCGTAATTTCCTTATCCCCTATTACTGGCTTAAGTTGTTCTTATTTGTGTTTTAGTGATATTCTGGATTGGTCTCGCTGAGTAGTATTACTTCTGTATAGTTTTATTGAGTATAAGATTTCCATTTGCCTTATTTTCAAGTTTAAGTATTGAGAAGGGGTCTTGTGTTAATTTGTGAAACTTCTGTACTTCCTGTGTAATTGATATAAATATGGTGGGATCGGGCTGCACGCTGCAACATGTGGAATAAAGGTGATATATTGAGGAGGAATAAGGGTGAATTGATATTATACGTTGGGATAGGGTTGCACGCTGTAACAAGTGTAATAAGGGTGGAATGTTGTGATATAAGGGTGAATCGTGATTGTGATTATTGCGATATGGTGGGATCGGGTTGAACGCCGCAACACTTTTATCTATATTTTGTTTTTTATGACATTAAGAAGAAATAAGGGAGGATTATGATATGTGCAGTGGGATTGGGTTGCGCGCCGCAACAATTTATATGTTTATGTTCTTTCTTTGACTGTGTTAGCTGTAAGTTAGTATTGAATTGCACTTAAGGATTGGTAATAACTGAACACTGATGAAGTACGTTGGGTACTATATTTATTTCTTGTAAGTTACTATTTTTTTAACTTTATTCTGCCTTCTTTTCTGTCTTATTATCCACTGTGTGCAGCTTATATTGTGAGTGTTCTGCCATAGCCTCGTCACTCCTTCGTCGAGGTTAGGCTCGACACTTACCAGTACACGGGGTCGATTGTACTGATAGTGCACTCTGCACTTCCTGTGCAGATTATGGAGCAGGTAGTGGCTGATCGAGAGGTTGGTTGCAGATTTCACAGCTAAGAGACCCAAGGTAGTCCTGCTGGCATCCGCAGTCCCTTGTGTCCCCTTCTACACTCCTATACTTACTGTTTTTACTTTACTTCAGAAACAGTTGTACTTTCTTTCGGACAAATACTTGTAGAGAAGTCTTAGTATGTTTGTGAATTGTGACTCCGGATTCTGGGTAGAAATAGCTTGTAATTAAAGTTGTTATCTATATAGCTTCACGTTTTTTCAGTTTATTTTTGTTTTTTATTGCTAATCACTAAAGACGTAACGAATTGGCTAAATAACCTCTAACGTTGGCTCACCTGGCAGTGTGATATTAGGCGCCATCATGGTCCCAATGGTGGAAATTTCGGGCCGTGACACACTTCTTGATAATAATTATTTTAGATTTATTACTTGTATTAAAATATAGGTTCTTCTTTATGCATATGGCCAATACATGTGTTTTTTTTTTTTTAGATATTTGACCTTTTTCACGATAAAAACTAACATTTGACTTTTGAGATTGATCAAGTGTTATGGTTGTGCATGGATCAGATCGGATCAGATCGAATTTAGCACATTTCGGACATGAATTTCGGATTCTACAAAATGCAATCCGAATCCGATCCGATCGGATCCGATTTTAAAGTTCGGATTGGATCAATATTTCAGATTTCAGATCGGATTATACTTATTATTAAGGCTATTGCTAATCTAATCGGCTAATGCATCTAATCTGATTCTTCTGTGTTCTGTGCTAATACATACATCTCTTTGCTTTTCTTCCCTTCTTATCAGCGTTGCATCTCTAAGAAAATATTTCTCTAGAGATTCGAGTTTTTGTGCCTCATAGTTGCAGACTCATACATATATTTTCTTAGTAAAGAGACAATACAACAAGAAAAATTCATATTTCTGCAATTATGAGGGTACTATGGTGCCAATATAGCTAAATCTAGCAACTGTAAAGGTAATAACTTGGAGAAAGATGTAAAGTAAGTACTAACTATCCAAAATTAAAGTTTAGTATTTATATATGCCTTAATAATTTCAGATTTTGGATCGGATCAGGTTAAAATTATACCAATCTGAATCCTATCCGTATATCCGAAATTTTAATAAACATAATCCGAAATCCAATCCACATATCCGAAATCCAAAATTGAGCAAATCGGTTTGGATTTCGGATATCTGACCCAAATGAACATCCCTAGTTAATATTGATCATTGTCAAGTTGGACTAGGTTCTTTCATTCTATGCTTTCTGTAACGATCCGACCGGTCGTTTTGAGAGTTATAGCCTCGTTTTCCCCGTTTCTGCTGCCTTTTATGCTTTTCAGCTATATTATGATATATCGGGTTAGTTGGTTCGGGTCCGGAGTGGTTTCGAAGTGAATTGAGACACTTAGTCTCTTATTTAGAAGCTTAAGTTGGAAAAGTCAACCAAATGTTGACTTATGTGTAAATGATCTTAGATTTGAATTCTAATAGTTCCATTAGCTCCGTTAGGTGATTTTGGACTTAGGAGCGTATCCGGAATGTGATTTGAATGTCCGTAGTGGAATTAGGCTTGAATTGGAGAAAGTTGAAAATTTGGCGATTTTGGTCGGTAGTGAAAAATTTGATATCGGGGTTGGAATGGATTTCCGGAAGTTGGATTAGGTTCCTGGTGTCATTTTGACGTATGTGTAAAATTTGAGGTCATTCGGACGTGGTTTGGTAGGTTTCGGTGTTGTTTGCGGAATTTGGGAGTTTAGAAGTTCTTAGGCTTGAATCCGAGAGTAGTTTGGTACTTGGTTGTTGTTTTGGGTGATTCGAACGTTCGACTAAGTTCGTATGAGGTTATATGAATTATTGGTATGGTTGGTTGAGGTCCCACGGGCCTCGGGTTGATTTCAGATGGTTAACGGACATGGAATGGAAGTTGAGGAATTGCTGAAGTTTGGTCTTCTACTGGTGTGATCACACCTACAAGGGTATTAGCCGAAGGTGCGATGCTGCAGATGCGGTAAGGATGGCGCAAATGCAGAGCTAGGGCTGGGGTAAATGCAGGTGCGAAGGGAAATGCGCATCTGCGAGCCCGCATATGCGAGAAAGGCTCCACGAATGCAGAGTAGTGAGGCGAAGGCTCATTCCGCAGACGCGAAGAAAGGGTCGCAGAAGCGCGTCCGCGGTGCAGAAACTGGAGCGCAGGTGGGGGCCTTGGGGGACTTAAGTGGCTTCTACAGAAGCGGAAATTTGATCGCAGAAGCGGTTCCGCAGGTGCGAAAATATGGCCGCAGGTGGGAAAGGCCTGGGCAGAATGTTTAAAAACAAGGGTTCACGAATTAGGCTTCATTTCAACATTTTGAACTCGGGCTTAGGAGATATTTGAGAGGATTTTCGAGAGGATTCTTGAGGTAAGCTTCTTGTACTCGTTTTTGATCAAATAATCTTGATTCCCCATTGTTTTCCCCACCTAGATTGTGTGGTTTTGAGGTGAAATTTGGGAATTTGAGGTTAAGGATTTGGAGAGTGTAATTTGGGGATTTGAGAGACCAAACGATGTTGGATTTTGATAAATTTAGTATGGTTAGACTCGTGAGTGAATGAGCTTTCGAGTTTTGTGACTTTTGTCAAATTTCGAGACGTGGGCCCGGGGGCCGGGTTTGAGTGAATTTCGGGATTTGACCTATAAGTTGATACTTTTATTGTGGATTTGATTCCTTAGATTATATTGATTGTGTTGTATTACTTGTGGCTAGATTCGGGATGTTCGGAGGCCGAATTGAGAGGCAAGGGCACCCTGAAGTAGGACTTTGCTTGGTTTGAGGTAAGTAACGTCTTCAAACTTGATTCTGAGGGTTCGAGACCCAAATTATATGCTATGTGATTGGTATTGAGGTGACGCACATGCCAAGTGACGGGCGTGCCGGCGTGCACCGTGAGAGTAGTGGCCTGGGTGACTCCATGGCACCGTTTAGTGACTCTATCTTGTTGATCTCCAAATTTTCATCATGTGATAAAGTAGTTGAGCCGTAAATCGTGCTAGACATCATGTTTAGGCCTTGTGCCGGTATTATTTGGACCCTTAGAGGTCGTTTTCTTGATGTCATCTCACTAGTTTCATTTACTATTTCATACTAGTCATGATCTTGCATTTTTTATATCATGTCTCAATCTCAATTATTTATTGATTTATCGTATCATTTTCGGGTTATTTTCATGACATTTTGAGCCTGTGGTGAAACTGGAGAGGTTGATGACTGAGCGAGGCCGAGTGCCTGGTTGTGAGTGACAGTTATGGGATCTTCTGCACGCCACAATGATTATATTGATGATTTTGATAGCGCATGGGCTGTAGGAGCCCCTCCGAAGTCTGTAACACACCCCCATTGAGCGCGGTTGATATGATTAAGGGATGGATCTTCCCTGGACATGGATCTCGTCCGATGTACTTATTACCTAGAGATGGATCTTCTCCATAGGGCTGGATTTCCCTTAGTCCTTAGTACTTGATGACCTATGGTCAGCGTTGTGTATATATACCGGGATGGATCTTCCCTGGGCCAGTTGAGCCATATGCAATACCGAGTGGTTGAGATATCGAGAGTGAGGGCATTTGAGGCTGATACTATGGTGCATCATTTTCAGTATATGCATTGGCATGTAGTGACAATAGAGTTATCTTCAATACACTGTTCGACATTGCTTTATTTCCAATTATGAATTGCCTAAATTGTTTTAAGAGCATTTCTACGTTTCCGTACATTTATTTCATGTTATTTGCACCGGTTGAGTTCGTCACTATCTACTCTCAACCTCATTATGAAACAATAATATCGGCAAGGCATCACCCTTGATGCTTTTACTCTCAACCTCATTGTGAAACAAATAAGGCAGAATACATCGACAACCCATTAAACTTGTACTCATTTTCACTTAAGCACTCTATCTTAAGCCCGTTCCACTTGAACACTTCAACCGCACCTCAAATGTGTCACTTAGACACAGAATTTGTAGGCAACCAAACATAAAAGGTGTGTGTATATCACATGCCAGAGTGAAAAATAAGATTGGGACACGTGGATTTATTTGATAAAATTTTTAAAAGCTTTTGAAAAAAAAATTAAATATCTGCAAAAGCCATGGCCAAGTACGACTCTCTTCTCGGATGTGCCATGATCTTATTCATTGTTTGCTCGACTACAAGTTTTTCAAGTTTAGTTATGTGGTGGAAACTAGAACGTCAAGCTAAAAAATGAAAGCCCACCTCACCCCACCCCTTCGTCATCTTCCCCAACGAGCACTCGCCGTAAAAATTAATTTCCGGAAATTTCTTTTTCCAACTATCTTCTTCTCCAGAAATTTGACCATTTTTCCTCTTCTTCTTCTTCACTTTGTATCTTTCGGCGAAATTTTTTGAATAATTCAAACTTGATTTTCTTCTTCTTTGGATTCACGAAACTTGCCGGAAAGAATGTTCGCCGAATTTTTTTGAGATGTGAATCTGGTTTCTTCAGATTCAGTCAGAAAATTATTGTCCCAGGAGCAAAACAGAGACAATGGTGAAAGGAACAAGTTTTGAGTTCTATCCTCTCTTTGAACTTTCAGCCTCTTTTTCCCTTTCTATTTTCAACCTTTTTTTTTCCTTTCTATTATAAAAAGAGGGGCAAAACATTGTGAAAGAAAAGAGAGCAACGTCTTGTGTGCGAAAGAAAGAGATAATGGTGCGCATAAAGAATAGGAGAAAAATTTTAAAAAGAAAAATTGCTCTCTCACGCTCTGAAAAATGGTGTAATACACGCACTATACCACATCACCAAGTTGTGTTTAAATGAAACATTGGAGATGTTGTTGGAGTGTTCAAATGGAACAAACTTAAAATAGAGTGCTTAAGTGAAAAGTGAGGACAAGTTTAATGGGCTGTCGATGTATTCTGCCAAACCATAATATCGGCACGGCATCACCCTTCATACTTTTTCTCTCAACCTCACTGTGAAACAATAATAACTGCACGACATCACCGTTCATGTTTTTACTCTCACTTTCATCATAATCAATAGATACGGCACGGCATCACCCTTCGTGCATCAACACTTACCTTACCATATAACAGTGATCATAAACAGAGGGAGACAAGATAAGCAAGAACATGACTCACATCAACAATGTTTCCACAATGCCATCCTCAACTTCGGAAAAACAATACTCTAATATCTCAAATAGCACATAAATGCGAAAAGAACGATCAATTTAATAATTAACTAGACTAAGCATGGATATCATGATCAAGAAGGAAATAAATTGCAAGAAAACAAGTTCCACCGTATGCTTTGACCCAAAAACAACACATAAGTACTCGTCACCTCACATATACGTTGTACCAAACATCTAAACATGTCGCATATAGGCAAACAAGTCCTAATCCCTCAAGTCAAAGTTAACCACGACACTTACCTCGCTCCAAAGACCAGTTCAAAGCTCTACCAGGGCCTTTCCCTAGAATTTGCCTCCAAACCACTCATATCTAACCACAATTGACTCAATAATATCAAATATTGCTTAAGGAATCAATATACAATGCATAAATTTAGAATTTCCAAACTTTTTCCCAAAAAGTCAAAAATTGACCCAGGGCCCGCTTGGTCAAAACCCGAGGTTAGGACCAAAATCCATTTACCCATTCACCCCCGAGCCCGATTAAGTAATTTATTTCGAAATCCGACCTCAATTTGAGGTCTAAATTCTAATTTTACAAAAATCGCTAATTCTACCCAAAACCCCAATTTCCACCATGAAAGTACTAGATTTTAGGTCGAAATCTTATGAAATGTAATGAAAGATTGAAAGAAAATAGGTTAGAATGACTTACCAATAAATTGGGGAAGAAGAACTCTTGGAAAAATCGCCTCTAGGGTTTTCTAGTTTTGAAATTTTGAAAGAATGAGAAAAATCTCTTTTTGGGACGGTTTTAATCACTGGCGTACGAGTCCGTGAAGGCATTGCTCAGATGGCCTACGCGATCGCGAGTCACTCTACGCATTCGCATAGGCTTAGCCCCCCTAGCCTTTGCGTTCGCGATCCTGGTCATGCGTTCGCATAGAGCAACAGTCAAATCCTAGCCCAGCCCAACCCAACCCATCCAATACTACGCGTTCACGTGGGTGGGAGCGCATTCGCAAAGGGTAGTCCCCCCACTGCACCGCGTTCGTGTCCTGTCCCTCGTGTTCGCATAGAGTACCTTTCATCCAGCCCCCACTTACCTTTCGCGATCGCAGTTGGATATATGCGATAGCGTAGAAGCTTACACCAGACACCAGACACCAGCAGGAATGAGAAAACCTAGAAATTTTCTAAGTTCAAAAGGTCCACAGGCTATTCGAAACTCACCCGAGCCCTCGGGGCTCCAAACCAAACATGCACACAAGTCTAAAAATATCAAATGAACTTGCTCGTGCGATCAAATCGCCAAAATAACACGTAAAACTATGAATCGGATATCAAAATCAAATGAGATTTTCAAGAAACTTTAGAACTTCTATTTCAACAGTCGGACGTCTGAACCACGTCAAACCAACTCCGTTTCTAACCAAATTTGATAGACAAGTCATAAATATAGTAATGAACCTATACAGGGTTCCGGAACTAAAATACGGATCCAGTATCAACAAAGTTAAACATCGGTCAGTTCTTTAAAATCATTAAACTTTTAAACTTTCAATTTTTAACAAAAATCAATAACTCGAGATAGGGACCACCGAATTCGATTCCGGACATATGCCCAGGTCCCAAATCACGATGTGACCCACTGGAACCGTTAAAACACAGACACGGGTCCGTTTGCTCAAACGTTGACCGAAGTCAACTCAAATAAACTTTTAAGGCAAAATTTTATATTTTATCAGTTTTTAACATAAAAGCCTTTCGAAAAAATACCCGAACTACACACGCAAATCGAGGAAGGCTTAGAGAAGCTATTGGAGGCTTCGAAACACAGAATTAGGTTCTAAAACTCTAGATTATCTATCGGATCATCACAATGAGCATGAAGTTTTAATATTTTATCCTTAATTGACTTAAGAGTTGTTTCTGCGCATCTTTCAATTATTCTTTTATGGGAAATGCAGTAAGAAAAAAATTTCTAAATTACAAATTGCATTATTTAAAAAGGCTGGCCAGCCTAGGCTAGACGTAATGTTTAATAATTATTTGGATTTATTACTTTTATTAAAATATACTTTCTTCATTATGCATATGGCCAATACAAATATTCTTTTAGTTATTTGACCTTTTTCACAATGAAAACTAACATTTTACTTTTGTGATTGGTCAAGTGTTAATATTGATCATTGTCAAGTTGGACTAGGTTCTTCCATTCTAATGCTTTTCATATTTGGTATAAGAAGAATGGTATGACTAGCTTAAATTATGACTATGCTTTTAATCCCATGTCTATGTCTAGCTCATATTCTTAATACCATGAACACATTAGTTATTGAAATGTATTATTTCTAACTAAATTTCGAATCCATGCATAGTTGATTACAAGTGCATGCAATAAAACATTATACTATTAATCTCTCATATGGCATGTTCACAGCTAAGGATGTCAAATGAGTGAGCTAAGTAATATTTGGACGAGTCAAATCGAATTATATCAGTAGACATGAATAACGTTTTGGATGGATTCGTGGCTTATACATTTATGCGTTAAATTTGATAGCACTACTGAGCAAATAGTCGATGGCACATTCATGGAATAACTTTTTTTAGGTTCCCGCCTGATGTTCATTACCTGCATTAAGAATGAAAAAATACTTGTTACTCCACCACAATATCCTTGTGTTGGGATTTTCATTCATGGTATAGTTGATTATTAGTGCAAGTGACAAACTAGCAAGATCCACTATTCATGGCATAGTCGATGGTATTTACAATTTTATTCTAAAACATGTGTTTCTAATGTGCATATACACACTCCCCAATCACGAAATAATAGTCTTGTTTTGCTTTCCAAGAGTTCAAAACAAATTTTTGATTGTTTTTAACGAATTATCTTGTCATTTTGAAATGAAAAAGTTTTTGAAGTTATTACTTCTATATGGTTTTTGAATATCTAATTTTATTTCAAAATGCTACTCAATAATAATATTTTAAATTTAAGGCCAAAAGTTTGCCAATAAAAAGAGTAACGCAAAAAAGGAATAAACAATATGATCAGACAATTAATTTAATGAATACAAAATGTGCAAAAAAAAAAAAAAAAATACATATGATTTTAGTTGAAATTTACTGCAGATAACTTGGTCAAAATGTCTCAATCTTACATTTTGAATCAAGTCACTTTGACAACATTTTATTTAGGTGAATGAATTTCTCTATTAATTTCATTACCTTGTAGTTATCCATGAGGATTCAATATTTTATCTTTAATCGACCTAAGAGTTGTTTCCGGGCATCTTCGATTATTTTTTTTTTGGGAGATACGGAGAGAAAAGAATTCAAAATTGCATTATTTATAAAGGTTTGCCAGCCTAGGTTAGACGTAATATTAAAGTTAAATAAATTATAAAGAAAACTAAAAGAAATTAATATAGTGAAAAAGATTTAGTGAAAGCACGAAGTACTATTCTCTATCATGGCATTACTTAAGATTAATTACTTTTTCGTTTTTCTTCTCATGGCAGCAATTAGTTAGTATTCGTCTCTTTCCTCCTTCTCTATCTCTATATCTCATGTCCATGTAGCTGCATATTGTGACCACATACATATTTCATTTGTATGCATGCTAATTATATTAATTTAAAGCCCAAATAAAGAAACACCCCACACAAAATTAAATCCCTTGTTATGTTGTGGTGTTTCTATGCACTTGATGTCATGTGTTTTCTTCATCTTTTCTTGCTTCCTTGTATTTTATGTTTTGTCCGAATAAAGAAAAAGTCAAGTGAATGACTTTTCAAAAGTACGAGCTATCTTTTTAAGTACTCACATGTGAGTTTTGCAACTTGAAAAATGTTCAAATTCCATCTTTATTTAATTTATGTGCAACCGTACTATAAATGTGAGAAAGGATGTGGAATAATATTTGTATATTAGTTGTATGTGAATTAAACAACCAAAAGGACAAAAAACTGTCCTACCCTTTAGAACATTAGACTATATACCTAATTTTTAAAACAACATAACCAAACATTTGACAAGAACTAATCTCTACATTATAATTCGTGCATAACTTATCGATCTGTCGACCAGACGATCCTTATAGCACTAAACGTGTCACAGACATCGGCCAATCATTGGAAAATACGCAACACGCCATGACTTCTTGACTCTGTGGAAACTTGATCAAGAAAAGTTGCAATGAAATCAATGGATCATCTGATCATGTAAATGAGCAAAATCCTCAAGGTGATGACCAAGATGGTGAACATACATCTTATAAGTTATGGTTCTATGCTGGAATTGGACCTGGTTTCTGTGTTGGCTTCCTAGGTGTTCTACACTTTGTACGCCACGAGATCATGGCGTGTCACGCTTTTTCCAATGCTTTGCCGATTTCTATGAAGGAAAACCGTGCAAGTTTTGTATGGGTCAAAATTTGTCCATAAGGACCGACGCTAAAGGGAATAGTAGGGGGTCGTCTAAGCTGTGTTCGTGTTCACAAGGTATGACCACGATAAGCATCTCGGCCATGGCCGAGATCGAGTCATCACCAAGTTTGTACGGCGAAGCACTTGTCATAAAGCTTGAGGGGAATAATGAAAAACATAATCAAGAGAGAACATTCTAGATAAAAAATGTTGGACAAATGGGAACATTGGGAGTATAAATAGAAAGTAAGAACTAAGCAGACAAGAAAGGGGGGCTGACTCCCTAAAGAGAAAAGGGAACAGAGGAATAGGAGAAGACCTCCAACAAGTTAAAGGCCTAGATCTTGGTCGCAAATCTCGGTAATATCCATGGCTGATTCAACAAAGATAGGTTCAATAATTATCAATAGCATTCTTTCCCTCTTTGCTCTTACAAGTACGGAACAATGTATCAAAGATGTAAGCTTATCATTTATGTTTGATGCCTTTTTATAAACTTAAGAGGAGCTATATAAACTCGATATCGTTCGATTGTCATGTTCACTATGCTTAGATCTAGAGTTAATTATGTTTGGATAAGATTTATCCTTCATTTTCTTCATTAATTAGTTTAACAAAAAGCTTAGTACTTTTTGCGTACAATTTGGCGCCGTCTGTGAGGATTTCCTAGTCAAAATTCTAGTTTCCTTTAGATCTAAAACTATCCAAAATACCACTTCCTGGTTGTCATAGCCTCATCGTCTCGGTGCGAACACCAACCCGAAAAACTAGAAGATAAGTAGTTGAGATAACCAACCCGATCTGGGTCAGATCTCCACATAAAATCGAGACCATATCCGACGTCTATGCAAAGCCCACACCTTACCTGTAACAATGGGTTTGGCTCACCATATGCATGCTTAAAGTAGAATTGCGGTCACTATGCGCTTGGCATGACCGCAATCCTCTTCGACGTATTCACCTTACATACTAGCCTGCAATTCCACCTCTTAGGAAGAGACGATAGCCTACTGTGTGATCCTTCGAAATAGCGGGCATACCATGCCCTATCTATGTGTCCACACGTACTGGATGATTTATGAACAAAGTATGACATGTTTCCCTTATTTGCACATATCGAACGGGTTCGGACTGGGACTGGGACTCAATATCCCAACGAGCAAGATAAAGTCCAACCCATGAGAAGCCTAGACGCGATTAACGACGAGGCCAAGCACAACTATCAAACCTGAAACCATCATTCGAGTACGAGGCGAAGCGAGCAACCATGTAGCACCATTCCTCCTTTCACTGGCTTGCCGGGCCAAGGTAACAGAACTTCATTTGGGTTTAACTTATCACATTCTTTTGTCGGTACAAAACAGGAACACGAGCACTCTCGTAGGTACACGAATAAGGAAAATACGCCACCAAAACACCCCAGGAAATGGTTCTGTACCATGCCGTCTCACAGGCAGCGATCGAGCAAATCCAAGTCATCCCATACTGCAAATATCAAAAACGGTTCGACACGGGTCGACTTTTTAGAAACAATCTCCAAAACAGGGACGCACCCATGAAACGCACAGTATTCTCACATGAAAGCAAAATTAAGCAAACTGGGACTCACTAATGAAACACACAATATTCTCCATGAAAGCAAAACTAAGCGAACCAGGATTCTCCTCGGCGGATGCGTAAATGATATGGCGACGAGTGATGTTCTCCAAAAGATAATACAATGGGTTATAATTCCGACCTCGCTCGAATTAACACCCCTACGACCATCGGCCATTGCCAAACTAAAAGAAAGTTTGACTTCGCTCGACTTTCAATGGGTTATAATTCCGATCTCACTCGGATTAACACCTTTACGGCCATCGGCCATCGCCAAACAAAAAGAAAGTTTGACCTCGCTTGAATTTACAATGGGTTATAATTCTGACCTTGCACGGATTAACACCCTTATGGCCATCGTCCATCGCCAAACAAAAAGAAAGTTTAACCTCGCTTGAATTTACAATGGGTTATAATTCTGACCTTGCACGGATTAACACCCTTATGGCCATCGGCCATCGCCAAATGAAAAGAAAGTTTGACCTCGATCGACTTTACAATGGGTTATAATTCTGACCTCGCTCGGATTAACACCCTTACGGCCATCGGCCATCACCAAACGAAAAGAAAGTTCGACCTCACTCGACTTTACAATGGGTTATAATTCTGACCTCGCTCGGATTAACACACTTACGGCCATCGGCCATCACCAAACAAAAAGAAAGTTCGACCTCGCTCGACTTTACAATGGGTTATAATTCTGACCTCGCTCGAATTAACACCCTTATGGACATCGGCCATCGCCAAATGAAAAGAAAGTTTGACCTCGCTCGACTTTACAATGGGTTATAATTCTGACCTCGCTCGGATTAACACCCTTACGGCCATCGACCATCGCCAAACGAAAAGAAAGTTCGACCTTGCTCGAATACGTATGAAAAAATTGACTTCGCCTAAATTGGTAAGTTTGAATTCAGTTCCACTCAAATATACAAGTCGAAACTGACTTCGTCCAAGATGGCGAATCTGAATTCAACCTTGTTTGAATTAAGTCTGATTCAGTCTAAGTCGACAAATCAGAAGTGGACCTCGCCCGGATTTGCAGATCCAAAGCAACTTCATTCGGACTCACACGAAGAGTTCCAACTCGATCCGGGCATGGTCGGATTCCTAATTAAAAGGATCAGGGACTCGTCACAAAGAAATCCGAAGGTCTACGCAAAAAAATGTATATATACAACAAACGGGTGGGAAGGAAAAAGAAAATCAGAAGATACACAAATGAAGGAGAAGCAACCGTTTTATTCAAATATACGTGCGCAACAGCCGCACCTTGCAAAAGGCCGAAACGGGCCCACAAAAAAAGAATAAATGAAAACAAACAAGAAGAACAAAAAAAAAACTAAGTATGAAAGCTGCAACAACATTTCACTCGGCATCGTCTCCACCGCCGTTCTCCCCATCATTAGCATCAGGAAACCTATCCTTAACATCAGCGCCCTCACCAACCTCCGGTGTCGCTGGGTCATAGCCGCAATTGACACGAGCCTCACGTGCCTTCGCCCGAGCATCTTCAAAGGCAGCCTCAAAAACACTCCCCGCCTCCCACAAACCCTTGTATATATCTCGTTGGGCCTCGGCATGAACCCACAACTCGTACAAGTGGCTAGGAGCAGCGACAGAGGCAGATTCAACCTGAGCCAACAATTGCGCCTTCTCAGCCTCGAGGGTTACGAACCGGTCTCCCAAGTTTGAAACTTCCCGGTCAATTTCACCGATGCGCTCCTCGAGCCTCTTCTCCCTCATTGCTGTCGCCCTCTCAGATTCCTGCTCGGATCTGAGTACGCGGATAGTGTCTTCTAGCACCGCAGCCTTCGCCAAAGCTGACACTCGAGCATCCTCGGCTCGCTCCAACTCGACCACTTTCTTTTCCAACTCAGCTACCTTCTCCGCCTATTCTGCATTGAGAGCGTCGAACCTAGAAGCATTTTTGTCGAGCTCAGCTCGTAATGATAGCACCCTAGCTTGAAGGTCCTCGCACTCCTCGGCGACCCCTTTGCCCACCTCAAGCTCCTCGTTCTTGGAATGAAGTAGCTCATCGAGCTCACAGCACCTGCGGATAGACCGCATAAGGTCCTCATCTTTTTTCTCCAATTCCTTCCTGGTAGACTAGGTACTGGGGCCCGCTCTAAGCCACTCACGCAACTCACGGCATCTGCTACGATACTGCTGATACTTCTCGGCCATTTTCAGAAAAATCCCGGCCTGCATCTCAGCTGTACGAGCGCTTTCGATCTCCAACAAGTAAGTCTACGGAAAGGGAGGGAAAAAGTCAGTAAAGATAAAGGGTCGCATAGAAAAGAAGACAAAAAGTAACTCACCCTCAAGCCTATTGCGGTTACACCACGTTACAACTGAGAATCGCTGACCTTCTTGAGGGCTCCGCTTTCAGCGGCGGAACAAAGGAGATCCAACTGTGGCACCAAATCCACCGCATCCTGCAGAAGGTTTAGATCTGACAGAATTTCGAGTATGCGAGAGGGGCCTTCTGCCGTTACCACAGTCCTGGTAAAGCCCTCCTCGAACATCCTCATGTTATCAGGGTCGATGTTGGATTCAGTCTCATAATCCTCAACCATGTTGCCTTTCCCTTTCTCTTCGGCCGAAGAAAGGGTGCAGTTCTGATGGGATGATGATGGTCTACTCGGTAAAATTACGGCAGCCTCGGGACTCTGTACCTCTGCTATACTAGCCTCTTGAGCGCTCGCAACAGGACTCGCCTCCACCTCCTGGTTAGCCCCACTGCCGATTTCAGGAATCGTCGAAACAAGGTTGCCCCTCGAGGACGTTTTGGCTACAGAGGCCTCTTCCAGCAATACCCTCTAACTCTTCGACAGGGCCTCTCCACTACCAATGAGAGAAGATTCGCCTGTTGAGCGAACTGCTGGGACCAGAGTCTTCGGCTGGGAAGAAACCTCCAAAGTGTACAGCTTTAGCCGCATGCGCGGTTTGAATAGCATCTAGGATTCCCGTACCCTCGCCCACAGTAACTCTTGGTGCGAGCCGGATAGAAGACACCGGTTGACGGAATGCGTGAAGAGGGGCCTTCATCCTTCTCACTCCTCTCCGACCTGTCAACAAGGAGGGATTAGATCATATAATGACGAGGTTAAAGAAACTACGAAGTAGAGAGAAAAAGCAAGACCACAAGACAACTCACCAATAAGAGGCTTACACCCAAACTTATCATGAAAAGACGCCCATTCACGAATCCCAATCGTGTGGGGAAGAATTGTGCCCACCCACTCGCGGATATAGGCAACTAGCGGGGGAGGTAACTTCTCAGCTGCAAAAACAAAAACAAAAACAAAAAAATAAAATAAATCTTCAGCAAAGTCGCCAAAAGGAAGACGGTCAACGATCGTCTTAAGAGAAATCACAAAATAAACAGAGGGAAACTTATGAGCAAAGTTCCACGTCTCTGGAAACCCTACCGAGTTCGCCACAAGTTGCTCTGTCCGCACGTAGAAGTAGCTTTCCCAAAAGCTGCGATTATCCTTATCGTCCATCTTCACCACCAAACTCTTGGTTCCTCGATGGCACAGATGAATCATCATGCCCCGAAGAAAATGTGGTGCGAAGATGTGGAGCATATGACTTAGAGAAATTCCTCGGCCGGTCAGCTCGGCATACTTGATGAGCATAAGAAAGAGCTTGTACGCATATGAAGAGAGTTAGGCCGGGCACACTTCATAGAAGCGGCAGAAATCAACCACCATAGAAGGAAGGGGAAGATTGTATCCAACAACAAAGGGATACGCATAAAACACGCAGTATCCCGGGCGGTGCAAATGCATTATATCGCTCCCCGCCGACACCATTTCGATATGAGCATGGATTCCCCACTTAGCTTTGAGCATCGTGATCGCCGCCTCATCCATAGTGGAAGGAACGGGCACCGATTCATCTCCGACAAGGCTGTTAAAATCAGTCCTCTCTTTTCTTGGGCGAGGAACCACCTCATCCACCATTTGGAAGCCCTCATCTTCCATCACCTCTAATCCCTCTTAAGTAGAGATACTTCACCCTCTGACACTGGAGCACCAACAACCTTATTAGAATGGGAAGAAGTACCAGCCATTTGTTGTTTTTGATTGAAAGAAAAAAAAAACGGTGAAGGGAAAAAGACAATGGTCACCACAAACTCTGGCAGAAGCAGAAATATGAGGAACTAGAGGAGGAAAAAGTTTGTAGGAATATTTTCTTAAAATAGTTGAAAGAAGCAATATTCAAATGATAGGCTCTTCAATTAAGAAAGAGAAACAGAAAAGGCACGGGACACGACATGACACCTGCGGAGCGTGCACTATAATGACACTTAAACATTTATGACCTATGGAATTCATGTGATGGTCCAATTTCGAACCGATGCAACGGTCTGATGCGGTTCTTGAATTGTCACGTCACTATCTCACCATAAGGATCTAGTCCCTTGTATGAGGCGGACATATTTCTCACTTTTCGAATTAGCAGAGTCCGCCCATCGAGCTCGCCGAGAGGCGACCCCGACAGGCGGAGGGACTAACTGTATGGGTCAAAATATGTCCATGGGGACCGACGCTAAAAGGTAATAGTAGGGGGTCGACTAAGATGTGTTCGTTTTCACAAGGTATGACCACGATAAGCATCTCGGCCATGGACGAGATCGAGTCATCACCAAGTTTTTACGGCGAAGCACTTGTTGTAAAGCTTGAGGGGAATAATGAAAAACATAATTAAGAGAGAACATTCTAGCTAAAGACCGTTGGACAAATGGGAACATTGGGAGTATAAATAGAAGGTAAGAAGGCAAGAAAGAGGGACTACCTTGTTTAACCAAAGAATTAGATCCTTTGACCAAATCTATTTTTAGGATGAACACGGGTTTCTGATAATCTAGGAAATAATAATGAATAAGAAGGAGTAAGTAAATAGATAATAATATAATGCACAGAAAAGTAAAATGTATTGTATTCGTAGTTCAGATGCCTTTACAAGTTATATTTTCTTCCCTTATATAGGTAATTTCTTAATATAACGTCTACCTCTTACAATGATCGCTCATTAATGACTAATTATTACATTAATGGGACGTTACAAAGAATAACCGTAACTGTTGCGTGAAGGTTGTGTAACGTGTGAGTCATTAATTAAGGATCTCTGAATCTGCCCGTAGCTCTGTACGGATTCATTCTGACCGTGTCTCTTCTTTGTCTCAATCAGGTGAGTTTCTCATAGCTGATTTCCCCGTAGGTTTATTGAGCCGTGCCTCTTTGCTTCGCACCCCTTTATTGAATCATGTCTAGCTGACATGTTTTCCTTGATCCACGTAGCCGGTTGAGTCATCGGGAATTATCATACGTGTGAAAATCTTTTTTACCAATACAGATAGCCCCCCCACTTACCATTTATTTATCAATTGTTATTTGGTAAGTGGATACTCATTTATGGCAGGAATATTTTGCCGCCGCTTCATCTCGAAACATTGTATCCTTTTCTGAACAGAGGCGTCTCTTGTCACTTCTATTTAATGCTCAAGCCACGTGCTCCCAATGGATTGGTTCTACAGTTACTCAGAGTCTTTTAGGGATTTTTGCGGCTGTATCAGTCACGAAGTGACACCTTCAATCATGACTTTCTCATCATTGTTTTTTTCATGTTTGACAGTTGTCTTCAAGTATAAATACCTCTTTTTTTTCTTTACTTCCATGAAAAACTTCTAACTTGTATTCTGTATTTGTAAAGAGTTTTCCCTTGTCTTTGTAAATATGTATTCATAGAACCAACCTAAAGGAGTGATAAATGTGGATGATTTGACCCCTTCTTCTGCTCCGACGCGGAATCGGAGAGGTGGTAGACTGAGGAGTTTAGGCTCTACTCCTTTAAGAGGCTCTTCTTCTTCCCATATTACTTCCCCTCCTTCTGTTAGGTCTTTAGTTTCTCCAAGAGCTAGGGCTTCTAGATCTTCGTCTAGGGGTAGAGAATATCATGAACCCTTACGCGAACCACGAGTAGATGAAATTATTCCTGCTAAGTTTACCTTCTCTAGGGATAGTCAAGTCCTTGTTGATCAGTCGTTATCCCTTGATAGTGCTGATAGGTACCCTACCCTTATTACCGAAGATTTAGTTTCCCTTGTTCGCAGAGAATGTTCTTGGAAGTATGACTTTCCTATCATCGTTCCGAATGATAACCAAAAAATAACGTCTTACAAGACGGGGTATTCTTATGTTTATACCTACCCTTTTACTTTAGGGTTTAAACCTCCTAATGATCCAGTCATCATTGAATTCTGTAGTTTCTTCAAAATCTGTTTAGGACACGTTGGTCCTCTTGTGTGGCGGATTGTTGCATGTCTCAGATGTTTAGCTACTTTAGCCTTGGTTCCTTTCACCTTTAATCATCTCATTCATCTTTATTCTCCTGCCTTATTTCGTCAAGGAATTTTTACTCTGGCTGCCAGGAGTAAAAGAGTGCTGGTAACCCCTGAAGACGATAAGGATAGAGGTTTGTACCTTCGGTATGTTGCTGCGCCTACTGCTAATTTAGTGGGTAAGAAAATCTTCTGTTCCCTGAGAAGTGGAATCGTGCACGTGAGTACAATTTAGCCCACATTTGTTATTTTTCCTTTTTTCTTTAAGTGTTTTATTAACACCGTAGATATTTCTTCTTCTTTCAGCAATCATGGGTACTGCTGAGAATGTCTCCGGTATCCGTGGTTGGGTAGAAAAGTTGTTGTCGATTGCTCCGTTGGAAGAAAGGTCTTGGAAGTACTTCTTCGGGAAGTACGGTTGGAAAGTGAAAACTCACGGTAAGTGAAGCTTTTGTTTTCGTTTCTTTTTTTGCTCGAATCTCTTTCTCATTTTAACCCTTTATTTTTGATAGGGTTTCCTATCCGTGGAGTGTCTGCTGAGTCTGTTTCCACAATGTCCCTGGCTCAGGCCCAGGAAATTATTGCTGGTTCTTCTTCTTCGAAGAGGAAGGTTGGTGGGTCTAGGACCTTAGAAGAAGAATAAGAGGAGGAGGAGTCCTTGGTGCACAGGTCACGTAGAAGGAGGGTGATTTCAGACGATGAGTCTACACCCGTGGCTGTGCTTTCCGTACCTAAAGTCAGACCTTTTTCCTCCGAGGATGCTTCTCTCTCTCCTGTGCATGATTCTGTGGATCATTTGTTCCATGAAGGCTTTGGCCCCGCTATTAATGAAGTTCCCTTAGCTGCTTTTCCTCCTTCTTTTAGAGAAGTTCCTTAATTTGCTCCTATTATTTCCTACTCTCCCTTGGCTATTACTGCTCCCGTTACTACTTTGCCTGTGGCTTCTTCAGCTCCCCCGAATTCCGTGCCCGTGGCTTCTACATCTCTGCCTGCTTCCGTGCCTCCTATTAGAGAAGTAGGGTCTTCCAGCAGGGAGAGACATTAGGTTCTAATAGAGGTTCCAGCTGGTGGGTGTCTTTTTAAGAAATCCGGTCAGCCTGAGGTGTGGCTGAAGCCCTTGATAGGCCCAATAGAGAGGTCCAAACTGGATAGCCATAGTTCTCTTACATGGGCTAATGAGGTCGTGCACACATCTTTGAAGGTAAAGTGTATTCTTTTGCATTTAATTCTTGTACATGTAATTGTCGTATCTAATTGATTTCATTTTTGTAGATCAACCTTATAGGCATGGAGCTCATGAAGAGGGTTTCTAATGCGGAGCAGGAAATAAAAGAGTGGCAGGCTGAAGCGGTTAACTGGAATGGGAAATATGACAGTCTAAGGATCGACATGAAAGCCTTAGAAGAAGAAAAATGCACCTTGGAGCGACAGATGAGAGTCACGACAGCGGAGTTGGCAGTGGAGAAGGCTTCTTTCAACCAGGCGGACAAAGACAAGAGCATCCTTGAGTCTTCATTTGCTGAATAGTTGTCCCGTGCCTCAGAAGAAGCTAGGAGTTTAAAAGCTTTACTAGAACAGAAAGAATAGTACTCAGGCGAGCTTGTGCAGTCTATGACTCAGACCCAGGAGGATCTTCGCAATTCCTTGGACAAAATTCAATTCCTGGAGAGGTCTGTTGCACCTTTAAGGGCCGCCAAAGATGCTGTTGAGGCTGAGAGGGACAGGCTGAGAGCTGAGATCATGATATGGGAGAATGATTACCAAGCTCTTGAAGAGGCGGAAGATGTCGATTTTAGTTGGGCGTACATGAATTCTCGCCTTGACACATTGACGAAAATGAGTCAAGGGGGTTTCGACCTTAATGCTGATATAGCTAAAATCAAAGAATCCATGGAGAAGGCTCAACAAGGTTAGAATATCTCTTCACCTTAAGGTGAGGCTCCTGCTGCTCAAGTCCCCTCATCTCCAGCTGTTCATGCTCGCTCTGCCGGTGAAGAAGTCGATCCCCCTCCTCAAGACAATTAAGATGTTGGTTCTCCCCCTTTTTTTTATTTGATTGGTGGTTACCCCCAGCTCCATCGGGGGTAAGTTTGGATCTTTTAAATTCCCCGACTGATAACTTAGGGGCACCTTAATGTACATACAATATATACGGCTAAGTATAAGTTTAATACTTAGTTTCTACTTAGCCGTTTTAACATATCAATGCAAAATGTGACTTTTGTTATTGAGTTTCTGTTCTACTCTTTAAGTTTTTTGCATGCTTTATCTTTTGAGGTTTTAGTTTTACCTCTGAGTTTTGCATATAGAATGCTTTAGATTACTCGAACCTTTTCGTAATAGGCACGGTGTCATATAAAATGTGTGCCTTTTTGTAATAGGCATAATTTATGAAAGATGGCCCTTTTTGATCGACACTTAATGAAGAAGACGTCTCAACTTCATAAAGGTGTAATAATGCAATAGAGTGATAGGAATTTTTCACATGTTTAAGAATGTTTCTGAGGAAAGTTTTTTGTTTGAACTTTCACAACATTTTACATGTGTTTGATTATCGTCTAAAACTCATGTTGCAACTGTTTTCTTTTAACAGATTTGATATACACNCTCGAAGGTATATTGTTTTTAGATGATGACTGCTTAAGCCTTTAAAACGTCCATCAGAAAGTGTAACCCTAGACAGGGAATTAGGTTACTTCCTCGCGTCATTGCAGGTCTAATATCATCATCTGGTGATAGGTTAGCTTTATGCCTATCATCTAAAAAGGTTAGTAAAATTTTAAATGTTCAAAATAAAATCGAACGTGTGATACCTGACCGGGGGTAATTCTTTTCCTTAGAAGTAGTACTTCTTCAAGTGGATGGCATTCCAGCTTGTTGGTAGGATTCTGCCGTCCATAGCTTCCAGCTCGTGGGCGCCCTTCCCAGCTATGCCTTAGACTTTGTAGGGTCCTTCCCAGTTTGGACTTAGCTTTCCTGCGCCTAATTCTTTCGTTGATTGAAAGACTTTTTTGAGGATGAAGTCCCCAATCTTGAAGTATCTGAGATGAGCTTTACGGTTGTAATAATGCTCTATGATTTGTTTTTGAGCTGCCATCCGTATTAGTGCTGCTTCTCTCCGTGGTTCGAGCAGGTCCAGATTGGTCCTCAATTCGTCNGAGGATGAAGTCCCCAATCTTGAAGTATCTGAGATGAGCTTTACGGTTGTAATAATGCTCTATGATTTGTTTTCGAGATGCCATCCGTATTAGTGTTGCTTCTCTCTGTGGTTCGACCAGGTCCAGATTGGTCTTCAATTCGTCGTCGTTTGCTTCCTCCGTGGATGTTGTAAACCTTATGCTTGGTTCGCCAATCTCAACAAGTATTAAGGCTTCTAAGCCATAGACAAGTGCGAACAGAGTTTCTCCCGTGGCTGTTTTTGAAGTTGTTCTGTATGCCCATAGTACCGCTGGTAACTCACCAGGCCAATTTCCTTTGGCTTTATCTAGACACTTCTTTAGATTGTTGATGATGACTTTATTCGTTGACTCAGCTTGACCATTAGCCACGAGGTGGTATTGGCGTTGAAGTGATCCGTCTGATTTGCCAGCTTTCGAAGAATTCTGTGATTTACGAGCCTATGAATTGTGGGACATTATCACACACGATCTCCTTTGGTATCCCAAAGCGGCATATTATGTTTCTCCATAAGAAGCTTTTAACTTCCTTATCTAGAACCTGTTTAAATGCTTCTGCCTCAACCCATTTTGTAAAATAGTCGGTTAGCACGAGTAAAAACCGTACCTGTCCTTTAGCTGTGAGAAGAGGTCCCACTATGTCCATACCCCATTTCATGAAGGGCCATGGGGATATTATTGGATGAAATAATTCCGCTGGTCGATGCATGTTATTGGCAAACCTTTGGCATCTGTCACATTTGGATACGAAGTTCTCCTCTTCTTCCATCTTAGGCCAATGGTGTCCAGCTCTGATTAGGGGTTTTACCAAGGATCTCGCCCCTGAGTGATTTCCACAGTGTCCTTCGTGGACTTCCTTCATTAGAAACTCCGTTTGGTTAGGTCCAAGGCTTTTTGCTAGGGGCCCTCCGAACATCTTGCGATATAATGAGTTGCGAATGAGGCAGTACCGTGCAGCATTGTGGCGAAGTGCTTGAGCTATTTTCTTGTCTTCAGGTACGGTGCCATTCTGCAAAAAATTTAAGATTTCGTTTCTCCAATCCCAGGTTAAATTGTTGAAAGTTACCTCATTTCTGTCCTGGTCGATCGCTGAATGGAATAGATGAACGACAATTGCATTGTCTTTGTTTGTTACTTCCGTGACTGCTGCGAGGTTAGCTAATGCATCTGCTTCTGCATTTTCCTCTCTAGGTATTTGTATTACCTTCTATGTTTTGAATTGTCTCACGAGTTCTCGTGCCTTTTCCAGATATTGTTGCATTCGAGTCTCTCGAGCAATGTAAGTCCACTGCATCTGATTTACTACCAGTTGGGAGTCACTTTTGATTATGATTTGCTCGATTGAAAGTTCTCGTGCGAGTTCTAGTCCTGCAATGACAGCTTCATACTCTGCTTCATTGTTAGTTATAGGATAACATTTGATAGCCTGTATTTCACCCATGGGTGATATTAAGACTATGCCTAAGCCGACTCCTTTTATATTGGAAGAACCATCGGTAAATAGGGTCCATAGATCTGGATTAGCACCGTTAAAGAGTTAGAACTCTTTTTCCACTTCAGGGACAATGCTATTACTAAAGTCATCGACAAAATCAACTAAGATCTGAGACTTGATTGCAGTCCTAGGCTGGTATATTATTTTATGCTCACTTAATTCTATGGCCCACTTGGCTAATCTTCCTGATAGTTCTTGTTTATGCAGTATGTTTCTTAATGGATACGAGGTCACAACTGTGATTAGATGACATTGAAAGTATGGCCTTAATTTTCTAGATGCCATGATTAGAGCTAAGGCTAACTTTTCTAGATGTGGATATCTAGTTTCAATATCTAGTAATGTCTTGCTTACATAATAAATAGGAGATTGCTTACCTTTATCCTCCCTTACCAATACTGCACTTACAATAATTTTCGAGACGGCAAGGTAGACGTACAACCTCTCCCCATCCTTTGTCTTTGACAACAACAAAGGTTTTGATAGATAAGCCTTTAGGTCTTTGAGAGCCTGTTGACATTATTCAGTCCATTCAAACCAATTTTGCTTTTTGAGAACTGCAAAGAATTTAAAACTTTTCTCGGAAGATTTGGACATAAATTTTCCTAAGGCTGCAATTCTTCCCGTTAGTCTTTGAACTTCTTTTTTGTTTATAAGTACAACATGTATTTATTCTATAACGTTAATTTGAGCAGGATTTACCTCTATTCCCCTATTTGATACAAGGAACCCCAAGAATTTACCCGATTCTACGCCAAAAGTGCATTTTTCTAGATTCAGCTTCATATTATACCTGCATAAAATGTCAAAGGTAATAGAGAGGTGCTGGAAATGGTCTTCCGCCCGTGTTGATTTTAACAGCATGTCATCGATGTAAACTTCCATTATTTTTCCCAGATGTTCATGGAACATCTTGGTCACTAGACTTTGATAGGTGACTCCAGCGTTTTTAAGCCAAAAGGCATGACTTTATAACAAGAAGTCCCCCTGTTTGTAATAAATGAGGTTTTTTCCTCGTCCGAGGGATCCATTTTAATCTGATTATAACCAGAATACACATCTAGAAACATGACCTGCGGTGGCATCAATCATTTGATCTATATGTGGTAATGGGAATGAATCTTTGGGGCATGCTTTATTTAAGTCAGTATAATCTACGCATATTCTCCATTTACCATTCTTTTGAGGTACTACCACAGTGTTATCTAGCCAGTTAGGGTACGTTACCTCTCGTATCGAACCAATTTTCAAGAGTTTTTGTACCTCTTCGTCAATCACTTGGTTCTTGAATGGTCCTTGCTTTCTTTTCTTCTGCTTAACAGGTACGAAGGATGGATCTTCATTTAGTTTATGAGTCAACACTTCTGGTGGGATACCTGTCATATCTGAGTGGGACCATGCAAAGCAATCTGCGTTAGCCTTTAAATAATCAATTAACTTACCTCTTCGACTGGGGCTCAACCTCGTGCCTATATACACTTTCTGTTCAGGTTTTTGTTCAAACAATGAAACAACTTCGATCTCTTACGTAGTTGTTTTGATGTGCTCGTCTTCCTCCGGTTCATGAATGACGTCCGGTCTGGAATCTACATCCGTGTGGTCCAATGCATCTTCCGTGGTGACTTGATTCACCTTCTCGTGAGTATCTCCTTCCGTATCTGTTTGAACACTCACTTCTTTCGTACCTGTTTGGTCAGTAACTTTTTCCGTACCTGTTTGGCCAGTAACATCTGTCTGGGAGATTTATCTATCTTCTGGTTCTTCCATCTCTACTTTTTTGTTATAATGCACCACCAAATTTATATTTCTAGAGGTTTGATGATCACCTCTAATCTTTCTGATTCCCCATTCTAAAGAGAATTTTATTACCTAATGCAAGGTAGATGGTACTGCTTTCATGTCGTGGATCCATGGCCTTCCCATAATCACGTTATAAGCCATGTCAGTGTCAACGACTTGGAATTTGGTGTTTTTAATTACTCCCTCGGCATAAGTTCTAAGTTCGATCTCTCCTTTGGTTATCACTGTAGAGTTGTCAAACCCTAATATGGCTCGTGCCTTTGGGATCACTTGATTCCCCAAGAGCATTTCTTCCACGGCTCTTAGCAAGACGATATTGACTGAACTACCTGGATCAATCAACACTCTTTTAACGTTAGTGTCATGAATGAGTAAGGATATTACCAGAGCATCGTTGTGGGGGAGCATTAGTCCTCCAAAATATGCATCATCAAAGGTTATATCATCAACATCTGGATTTTCTCGAACCCGCTTTCCGTGGGTAATTGTGATCTTCGAGGCTAATTTGCAAACTATTCCGTTTACTTCCTCTCCTCCATGTATCACGTTGATGGTTCTTTTTGGAGATGGAGGCCTCGGGGGCTCCTGCCTGTTCTTCATGTATGCCTGTTTACCTTTATCACTAAACAATTCTGTTAAATAGACCTGTTTCAGTAATTGTTCTATTTCACTTTGTAAAAATCTGCAATCTGCAGTCCTGTGTCCATGATCATTATGGAACTCACACCAAAAATTTGGGTTCCTTTTATTTGGGTTTGACTGCATTTCTTTGGGCCACCGAACCTTATCTCCCATATTTCTTAATATTGAAACAAGTTCAGGGGTACTAACATTAAATGTGTGATCTCCAATTCGTGCATTACCTCTAGGTCGTTCATCTCGATCCTTTCTGGATCTAGATGAGTATAAGCCGCATCTCTGCTTGGTGGTCTATAATCTGACCTGGTGTTTTCGAACCTGGGACGAGTTTCACGTCCCAATGGTCCCAAGTAACGATCGTACCTGTTTTTACCTGCTCTCTTGTCTAATTCGGAACGTCTGGATCTGGTATGATCTTCATCTTTCGAACGAGCAATGGTATCTTCTTCTATTCGAAGTTTAGTACTGTACCTGTTATAAACATCATTCCACGTTGTAGCTGGGAATTCTCTCAAGCTTTCTTTGAGTCTCCTCGTGGCTTCTGAGCTTTTGTCATTTGGATTACTTGCAAATTCCATGGCTGCCCAATTATCAGGCACCCTTGGTAGTTGCATTCTTTTTCGTTGGAACCTATCTACAAATTCACGGAGTAGTTCCGTGTCTCCTTTCTTTATTTTAAATATGTCCTCCGTTCTTTTCTCGACTTTTTGTGCACCAGAGTGTGCTTTTATGAAAGAATCTGCAAGCTCAGCAAAAGAATCAATAGAATTTTCAGGGAGAAGAGAATACCAGGTTAGGGCTCCTTTGGTAAGCGTTTCTCCGAATTTTTTGACAAGGACTGATTCAATCTCTTGTTTTGTTAAGTCATTGCCCTTCACTCCGGTGGTAAAAGCAGTCACGTGGTCGCGTGGGTCAGTTGTTCCATCATACTTAGGAACTTCAGGCATTTTAAACTTCTTGGGTATAGGCAAGGGTGTTGCGCTTGGTTTCCAAGGTTGTTGAGAATATCTATCAACATCAATGCCTTTGATAACATGTGGTACTCTAGGAATTTGCTCGATTCGATCGTTTTGTTCCTTCACCTGGTTCTACAAGGTTAGTATTTGTAATTCGGAGTTATTAGTCATACCTGGTCTCGCTTCGAGAGATTCGTTAGGAGTGTCATCCCTTGCTGAGTTTACCAACCCAGATTAAGGATTTTCCACGGTGATAGTGTTATTGGGAGGTGGTGTCAGTGATGCAGGTGATGCCGCTGGTAATCCCCTTGCAAATTCTTGCAAAGCTTGGCCCACATACTCTGCAATCATTTGCTTTACCCGATCTTGTTCTACCGTTTGATCATTATTATTATTGTTGTTATTGGATCTTTCTGGGGATTGTTCCCTTGAACCACGTGGGGTTCCTGGTGATGGAACTGGGGTTTCATTCCTCTACTGGTTGTTGTCGTTGGAGTTCGACATAGTTCAGAGGATATCGCTTGATAAGAAAACAAAGATTATCAGATTCCCGGTAACGGAACCAATCTGTTTAACCAAAGAATTAGATCCTTTGACCAAAGCTATTTTTAGGATGAGCACGGGTTTATGATAATACAGGAAATAATAATGAATAAAAAGGAGTAAGTAAATAGACAATAATATGATGCACATAAAAGTAAAATGTATTGTATTCGTAGTTCAGATGCCTTTACAAGTTATATTTTCTTCCCTTATATAGGAAATTTCTTAATATAACGTCTACCTCTTACAATGATTGCTCAGTAATGACTAATTATTACATTAATGGGACGTTACAAAGAATAACCGTAACTGTTGCGTGAAGGTTGTGTAACGTATGAGTCATTAATTGAGGATCTCTGAATCTGCCCGTAGCTCCGGATTTATTCTGACCGTGTCTCTTCTTTGTCTCAATCAGGTGAGTTTCTCGTAGCTGATTTCCCCGTAGGTTTATTGAGCCGTGCCTCTTTGCTTCGCACCTCTTTATTGAATCATGTCTAGCTGACATGTTTTCCTTGATCCACGTAGCCGGTTGAGTCATCGGGAATTATCATAGTGTAAAAATCTTTTTTACCCATAAATAACTCCCTAAAGAGAAAAGGGAACAGAGGAATAGGAGAAGACCTCCAACAAGTTAAAGGCCTAGATCTTGGTCTCAAATCTCAGTAATCTCCATGGCTGATTCAACAAAGATAAGTCCAATAATTATCAATAGCATTCCTTCCCTCTTTGCTCTTACAAGTACGGAACAATGTATCAAAGATGTAAGCTTATCATTTATGTTTGATGCTTTTTAATAAACTTAAGAGGAGCTATATAAACTCGATATCGTTCAATTGTCATGTTCATTATGCTTAGATCCAGAGTTAATTATGTTTGGCTAAGATTTATCCTTCATTTTCTTCGTTAATTGATTTAACAAAAGCTTAGTACTTTTTGCATAAACAGGTTTGGCCAAAAATAGACAATACATCTCCATATTAGGATTGTATTTAATTTAATTTGGACTGACTTAGCCAAACACCTTTTTTCATTTTCTTTTTCCTTTTGCCTCCCATTCTCTTTCACCGTATTTTTCCAATCTAAGTTAAAGTAAGAAAACTTTGTTTCAATTTTTAGAATTGTTCTAATTAAGCTATATTTTAAACATGCATGCCAACTTTCAACCTCACTATTATATTTTCATAGTGACAATTAGGAAAACAAAATTCAATGAGTGTTGTGACAAATCTGTTTTCATTGTATCGATTTTCAGGTGAGTTAGTAAGTGTTCTTTTTAAATAGTTATGATTTAAATTAGTTCACAAGGGGGTGTAATTCCCCTACTAAAAATTGATGGCCCATATTTGGTACATTGAAATACTGTTAATAGATCATACTCCATCCGTTTCAATTTAGATGACAACAATAACAACAATAATAATTCAGTATAATTTTACAAGTTGAGTCTGTGGAGAGTAGGATGTACACAACTTTACCCTTATCCTGGAAGGGCAGAGAGACTATTTCTGATAGACCCTCAGGTTTCAATTTAGATGACACATTTTCTTTATTAGTTTGTTCCAAAAAGAATGACACATTTCTATAATTGGAAATAATTCAACTTTAAAATTTTCATTTTATTCATTTTACCCGTGAGAAGTTTTTATAACCACACAAATGCCATGACCCCACAAAGCTTTTACCCTTTAAGTTTATAAGACCACAAATTTTAAAAATCTCCCATTTTTCTCTTAAACTGTTATATTTAATCGTTAGATGCTCAAATATAATATTAAGAGTATTGTGAAATTTCATTTTTAAATTTTTTTTGAATAGAACAATACTATTTTATATGGAGAGACAGTTAACTTAGTTAATGACGTATTCATGGCATAGTTGACAAGTGAATGTGGCACAATTCTCTTTTATCTGCATTTCCCAATATATGTGGCATTTTACCAATATATATCGATTTTCTTTTCATATTGCTCTGACAAAACTAAATAAAGAAATACTTCAATAGTTTTTATATTCATCTTTCAGAAACAACATGTCACATGTATATGTAATCAACTTGATATACCCTTGTTAACAAGCAATTAGATCACTAATTGAATCATGTGCAAATTAGAATTGTCAACGAGAATATATTAAGAGCAGAAATGCTAATAATTAAAAGTAATTTGTTTAAGAATTTGCTTAGCTAAGAGAGAAACAATGTTTAAAATAAACCCAATACATAGAATTATTTTTCCAAAATAAAGAATTATTTCAAATCCATTTTGCTAATATATTAACTTACATTTATTCTTATGCTAAAAAAACCTATACTAAGAGTTTGAAATTTTTCAAGAAAACAAAATTCATGCATTAACCATTATATTTTGGACGAATCAATTGATCTATGTTTCATAAATTATAATGCACTAAATAATAATAAGTAGAAATACTACTAGAAAGTCAATGACAACCTATATACTTAATTAATGCATAGTTATACTAGTTAAATGTATAATATTAGCATGTTTTTAGGTCATCAAATGAATCATGTTAAGTTAAATTTCCAATAGAGATATAATTAAAAATTGTTGGCCAACTTGGGAAAGATTTTGAATATAAAAATAAGCCAAGAAATTATTAAAAAACAACTATTGACATGGCTCTTTCATTAGTGGCGAGGCTTATAAATTGTGGCCTATGAAAAGCATAGATGCTCATACAAAAACTTCTATCAAGCACGAAATACTACTTTCAAGAATGGCATCACTTAAAATTGGTTACTTTTTTACGATTCTTCTCGTAGCAGTCACTAGTTAGTATCTATCCCTCTATGTTTCTCTAGATTATAAATTTATATTATGTACGTGTCATTTATATACACGTCGAATCATATGCGACTGCAAACATATTATTTCATATGTATACAAGATATATATGAGCATGTTTATTATGCATGATGTCTGAATTTGTTACTTATATATTGTATATATCACACTTTGATTTTAACAAATTATGATGGTGAAAATTTTCAGTCAATTCGTCGTGGCTCTCACAGAAGCAAGTTTTGGCTGGACCAGTTGTTGATTTCTCAGGACTCAAGAGGAGGTTACTCCCACAACTTAATGATCTTCTCACTTGTAAGAGATCTTGCAATACTAGTGAGGACTGCAACGACTGTTGGGTTTGTTGTAATTGTCTTGAACTTAGTAATCCGATTAGCAGGGTCAAGCTTTGTACCAGCTTCGGAACATGAATATTATATGTATTTATTCAAAGAACATTGCGACAAATCTTTGTTATGAATTGTCTTTAATTCCATGTGTTGTTAGTGTTTCCTTTGGGTGTATTTTGTATGACAATAAATGGTTTGCTTAAAGATGTTACAGTATTTGTTTGGTGAATGACAAATATTTTCCGGAAATTATTTTTGTGGTGTTTATTTAGTTTATAGAAAATATATTTCATTCTTATGTACATCAACTCTGGAAATTGTTTGTGTATCCTATATGGATCCCCCTTCCCACCTCCCCCAAACCCCAAATTTTAGTATATTCTAAATAATTCGAATACCACTTTAAGGTATGGATTAATTTCCTCCCATATTTCAGATTATTTGGTTAAATAATAAGAATAATATCGTAAAGTTAGAGAGGAAGAAGATTGTCATCATAGAGAAATGAACATAAGTTTCCAAGACCAATAGCAGCTTCTGCTTAAGCAATTGCTTTTTTCGTCACAATTTTGTTTTTGAGAAACCAGAGATCGCCGAGTGTGTGCTTGTGCCGATCTCCTTTCAGTCAAGCATTCTGGCCCTTTAGCACTTCCTATTGTAAACTGTGAGTAGGAGCTAGAAAGAAATGCAGATCAAGGATTTAAACTCTACATGTTTAACCTTTAAAGTTCTTAGCACCGAATCAATTATAGTTTTTGTTATATATTCATATCTATCCATGGCAATTGTAATAGCTTTTTACAAAAAATCTATATCCGCGCTTAAAGTAGTGGGTTCAGATGAACCTGGTACCTCAAAGCTCCATCTTCCTCTGGTAGGAGATCAAAGGAAAGCACACTCGACATCTGGTCTATCTCAAGTTCAGTTCAGATCTCTAACTAACTAACTAACTTACTAATTAACTTATTCAATAGGACGAGAGAGATAATCACAAAATGTGATTTTGTGTCTTAAGAACCTTTTCGTTTTATTTTATGTGAACTTTCTAAGTATGGCGTTCAAGAAAAAAGAAAGAACATTTCAAATTTGTGATTTTAATATGCTATGATATTTCTGTGACTATGAATCGTGGCATTAAAGATAAAATTATAAGTTTGTAGTTATGTTTTTTCAAATGTACAAATGTATCATTTCAAAGCAGATAGTTTTAGTTGGATATTGGGATGCAAAAATGATTTTAAGAATGTGAAATTTCAATTATGTCTTTCAAAATCTTAAATAGAAGCCCCGCTACTATATCTATATTCCATAAATTAGTATGCACAAAATACTACTAGAAAATAAATAAATACTTATAATTGTAACTAGTTATACTTAAATAATAGTTGACAAAATATTATATCACTGATCATGATGATCTATCAATGTTTCTCAATCTAATTTTTAAATTAAATCACATGGTCAATATTTTTATTTTCGGGATGCGTACGAGAGAATAAGGAAATAATTAGGTAATTAACAAGCAATTAAATTATTAATTAAATCATGCGCAAGTGGCATTGCCAATGGGAATATATCAAGAGTAGAAATGCCAAAATAAAGTATTATTGTTTACCCTAAAATTTGGATAATAATTAAATTTGTATTGTGATTTAAGGATATGTGATTTCACCCAATATCAATTGATAAATAAGAAAATAAATGACTGAATTGAACTATAAGATAAACCAAGCCAGTATTTAAGCTAAACCTCGACCTCGAATTGAAGTAACCACGAGGTGGTATTATAAGAACCAGTAAGGTAAAACGATTCTGGTGAACAATAAGTAGAGCAATAAGCAAGAAAGAAATAATTGTATTGTCTTTTCTTAGTGAATAATGATAATTATCAAATGGCCGAAATTCCTCTTTATATAGTAGATGAATCCTAATTATGGTATATTTTTAATTACAGAAGAAAATCGTATAAACAGCTGATTAACCGCTACTGATTCGATCCGTTCCGAGATTCACTCCAAGATCCTCGACCAATCACGGATATCTCGCTCTTCCCGTTACAAAGCTATCTCGATATTACTCAAAGTATATCTCTTCTGGCCTCGATTGATATCGAACTCGATCTGGAAAGAGGCTTCGATTTCGGCATCGTCTTAGCTCTTCGATGCAACGTCTCAATCTCGATCAAATAGCGAAATCGGGTAGCCTCGATTTCTACCGTATGCAGATAGTTCTCTCGTTTCTTAGAATATAATGATAAGAAACAATTTGAGCCTCAATTTTCTCATGACCTAGGTAGACAATGATGTCATCCTCGTGATGTAAGCGATGGAAGTGACCGAAACGTCTAATCAGTACAATTCCCCAAACCATTAATGCGCGTCAGTGGGCGGTCGACCACTAGTGCCGTCGAACCGTCACCCTAAATCTATAAATATGGCTTATTTTGTTGAATCAAACTTTTACTTTCATCTTCATTTAAGCCTTCAACTATCTTAATCTTTTCCCTTTCATCACTTCTTGGGCCATCTCCGCTAGTTTCGAACCACCAGAACCTACTACTTTCCTCTTTCTTCTACTCATATAATGGCGAAAACCGTTCCACAGAAGGAAAAAGCTTCCTCTTCTTCTTCACGGCCGGTCGGTGATAAAACGCCGGTGGAACCACTCCCCGATGAGTATGTTCCCGGCCTCGTGTGTTTTAAAGTCCGACTTCAAAGTTGAGAACCCTCCATCGGTACCTGGCCGATGCGAGCACGTATCGAGATATATCTACTCGATAACAATGGGATATATCGAGGACGTAAAATAGGATTGCAACTGGGGGGACAAAGTTGTAGAGATCCCTTCTCCCGACGAAAGCATTACTACCCATGCGGAAGGGCTTCTAAGTGGTTACACTTACCCTTTCACGTTGGGTCCCCTCGATCCAGTTATTATAGATTTCTGCAAGAGATACCAAGTGACCCTTGGCCAATTTCACCCTTCTTTCTGGCACATCGTGATCATGCTCCAGTTTTTCACCAGCAAAATCGAGGTCACCCTCAACCGCCTCTACAGGTTATACCGCCCCCGAATCTTTCGAGGGTTGATAAAACTGCAACGTCGAGCGATCAAGGTGTTGTTCTCGAGTATTGACGAGGACAAGGACAGGGGAACTACCTACGATTTCACAGAATTCAATTTAGGCTATTTTTGAAAAAGTAAAAAAAAGTCAATCCTCGGGCCCGCTTGGTCCAATCCCGAAATTCGGATCAAAACACGATTACCCATTCACCCCGAGCCTGGTTATGTATTTGTTTTGGAATCCAAGCTCAATTTGAGGTCTAAAACCCCAATTTACCAAATCCTTAATTTCTACCCAAAACCCCCCAATTCCACCATGAAAAGACTAGATTATAGGTTAACAATTTGTGAAATGTAATGAAAGATTGAAAGAAAATAGGTTAGAATCACTTACCAATGATTTGGGGAACAAAGAGTCTTGGAAAAATCGCCTCTAAGGTTCTAGGTTTTGAAAATTTGAAGAATGAACCAAAAATCCCGTCTAAGTCAAGTTTTGATCAGCTACAAATGTCGCATTTGCAATCTAGGATTCGCTAATGCAAAGAAGCCATTGCAATTGCGAATCCATCACATTTATGCATTCATCGCATTTGCGATGAGAAGTTCGCAAATGCGAACACTATCTTTTCCGCAATTGCGACCAATTGATCACATTTGCGATCACTGCCCCCACCTAAACCCTTTCGCAAATGCGAAGCTATGTTCACAAACGCGAAAAACATGTGGCCCAACTACTCTTCGCATATGAGAAGCCTGATCTCGTAAATGCGAGATCAGAGGCCTGCACTAGAACTGAAACACCATCAACATTATCTAAGTCCAATTTCACTCTATATCCTATCCGAAACTCACCCGAGCCCTCGGGGCTCTAAACAAACTATGCACACAAGTCTAATTATAAGAACTTGCTTGCGCGATCAAATAGCCAAATAACACCTAAAACTACGAATTGAACACCAAAAATCAAATGAAATTTTCAAGAAAACTTTGAAACTTTTATTTTCACAACAGGACGTCCGAATCACGTCATATCAACTTCGCGTCTCACCAAATTTGACAGACAAGTCATAAATGTACTATTGGACCTATATCAGGCTCCGAAACAAAATACGAACCCGATATCCAAAAGTCAAACATCGGTCAAACATTTCAAGTTCATTAAGCCTTAGACTTTCAAATTTTCTATAAATGCGATAACTCGGGATAGGGACTTCCGAATTTGATTTGGGGCATATGCCCAAGTCCCAAATCACGATACGGATCCATCGGGACCTTCAAAACACGAATATGGATCCGTTTGCTCAAAACATTGACCGAAGTCAACTCAAGTGGATTTTAAGGAAAACATTCATATTTTTCTCAGTTTTTAACATAAAAGCTTTCCGGAAAGATGCTTGGACTGCGCATGCAAATCGAGAAAGGCTAAAACAAGATATTTAAGGCTTTGGATCATAGAATTAGGTTTTAAAACATAAGTATTATTCTCAAGGGTTTCTTCTCGGAAAAGCATTAGACCTCTTTGAATTAGATTGGAATGCAAAAAATGGTTGTAATTAAGAATGTGAAATTTCAATTATGTTTTTCAAAATCTAAAGAAGATGTCCCACTACTATTATATATGGACGAGACTATGATGACCAAAGGGGTCATCTTGTATTTTAGGACTTTATTCCACGCTCGTTAGCCTTAAAAATCTTATATTTATCTTCCTCGATTTGCGTGCACAGCCCGAAAAGCTATTATGTGAAAAATAGAAGAAATAATAATTTTTGGAATTCAAAAGTGATTTTTAGTTGACTTTGGTCAACATTTTATGTAAATGGATACGGACCCATGTTCCGACGGTCCCGGCGGGTCTGTAATAAAATATGGGATCTGAGCGTATGCCTGAAATCGAATTCCGAGATCCATAGCCCAAGAAATAAAGTTTTGACAAAAATTGAATTTCAGAAAAATCTATGGTTTTAAAGTATGTGCTTAATGCTTGATTTTGATGGTATCAGGCTCGTATTTTGGTTCCGGAGCCCAGTACAGGTCCGTTTTGATATCTAACCCATGTCTGTGAAATTTGGTGAGAAACAGCGTTTAAATGATGTGATTCGGACCTTCGGTTGAGAAAATAGTAACTTTAAGTGTTCTTGAGAATTTCATTGATTTTGATGTTAAATCCATAGTTTTAGGTATTCTTTTTGGAGATTTGATCATACGAGAAAGTCCGTATGATTTTTTAGACTTGTGTGCATGTTCGGTTTGGAGCCCCGAGGGCTCGGGTGAGTTTAGGATAGGCTACAGGATGTTTCAGACTTAGAATTTATGTTGTTCTGTTGTTTCTGGTGCACAGGTAATTTGTGCTTCGCAATCACGAAGTGTAAGCTAGGTTGGGAGGAACTTTCTTCTTCGCAAACACGAAGAACTGGTCGTGAACGCGAAGCATTGGGGGTGGTACCCTTTGCGAACGCATCAGTCTTTCACGAACGCGATAGTTCAAGGGACCTGGGGGAGGGGGTCAGAAACCTTCTACGCGAACGCGGAAGCTTGGAGGGAGAATGCCTTCACGAACGCATGGGTAACCTTGAGAACGCGTAGGCCAATAGGGCCAAAGCTTCGTGATCACGACAAGCCTCTCGCGAACGCGATGAAGACCTGTCCAGTGCTTTAAACAGAATCCAAAATCAAGACTTAGTCCCAGATTTCATTTTTCAACCATAGAACTCGACCTAGGGCAATTTTTGAAGAGAGATTTCGACAACCAATCATATCTTAGCACTTTTTAACTTGTTTTCTTCAATTTCCATCATCATTTATCGAATTCCTAGTCTTTAATCTTGTTATTTAAGGGTAGAAATTAGGGATATTTGGGGAATAAAATTTTTTACAAATTTGAGGATTTAGACCTCCAGTTGGGGTCGGATTCCAGAACTACTTACATATTCGGGCTCGGGAGTGAATGGGTAAATGGATTTTGTTTGGACCAGGCAGGCCCGGGGTCGTTTTTTGATTTTTTGGAGAAAAATTCGGGAAATCTGTAATCATTCATTAAAGTCGATTTCTTTAGCGATAATTGATGGTATTAAGCTATTTGTGACTAGATACGAGTGGGTTGGAGGTGAATTCTAAGAAAAAAGCGGTACTTGAGCAGTGAGTGACCTGCGAATTGAGGTAAGTGTCGTGTCTAACTTTGGCTTGAGGGAATAGGTATTATGTGTTTATTTTTTTACGTGTTTGGTTGTTGAATACGATGTATAAGTGAGGTGACGAGTATCTATGCATTGTTGTTGAGTCATAGCATGCGAGTGAAATTCTATCCTTTGTGAATCTTGCAGTCTTTAATCCTACTATCCATGCTTAGTGTTGTTATTAAAGATGTGGGTGACTTATATCTGGATTCAGTGAGAGTTGATAACTTCTGAATAATGATAAAGTACTGGCTTCTTTGTGTAACTTCTATTTATCCGTTGTTATTGATTCTGTGACTTGTGAGGGGGAGTGTAAAGCACGAGGGGTGATGCCGTGCATGCATTATTTATATTGTGAGGAAGAGTGTAAAGCACGAAGGGTGATGCCGTGCCATATTTTATGAGTGTTAATGCATGAAGGGTGATGCCCTGCCATGGTTTGTGAGTGATAAAGCACGAAGGATGATGCTGTGTATATTATGAGATGTTTAAGAATATTTAACCCAAATAGCCGCCCACCTAATATCTTAAACTTAAAATAGTCGGCGAATGTATAATTTATATCTAATTCATGTAAAATATATGTATAACTATATAGTGATGCCGTGCCTTACTATTTATTTATTTGGTGAGGTTTAGAGTAAAAGTACGAAGGGTGATGCCGTGCAGTTTTTCTTTGTTTTTTAAATTTCCTAATTCATTTAAGGATTATTTTCTAATTTTCATTTTCATTATTCTCACTCCTTATATTGTAATTTCCACACTGCATGTCCCCTTCCCATTATTTCTTCTTTATTGCTTTATTATTGTTGTTGCCTTTAGCATGGTTGTACTGTTCAGGTTATATGTGTATGTCTTGTCCTAGCCTCGTCACTACTTGGCCGAGGTTAGGCTTGACACTTACCAGTACATGGGTTCGGTTGTACTGATACTACACTCTTCACTTTCTGTGCAGATCCAGGTATTGGTCTGAGCTTATTCTAAGATCATAGCTGACTTCTACGCAGGAGACCCGAGGTAGATTTGTCGACATCCGCAGATTCCTGGAGTCCCCTCTTATATGCTTATTTACTGTTTCCTTTAGTTCAAAAACATTTATACATTTTTCTTACAACCAAATACTTGTAGTAAATTTCTTAGTAGTCCGTGAGTTGTGACTCCAGATCAGGGGTGGTTAGACATGTAGATATCATATGCGCAGTGTTATTATGTAAATTTCGTTTATTTATTAAAGTTACATGTGTTGAAATGTAGTGGATCTTCGTGTGTTTTAAATGTTTTTATGTTGTAAATCTCTAATGTTGGTTTGCCTAGCAAGTGCAGCATTAGGAACAAGTTCACTTTTATTAATCTCTTTTGTGTGATTCTTGTTATCCCAATACTGATTGAACTCTTCTATTCTTACTCTCTCACAGATGGTGAGAACACGTACCGTTTCTCCCGCAGATCAGCAGCCGGATCCTCCAGCAACAACTCCTACAAGGGGCAGAGGCAGAGGCAATGCCAGAGGCCGAGGTAGGGGCAGGGCTCAGCCCAGGGCCCGAGTAGCAGCTCCAGCTGTGAAACCTCAGGTAGAGTTTGATGAGGAGGTTCCAGCTAAGACTATTCCTGCAGGACCAGCTCAGGTCCTAGAGGGGTTTATTACCACCCCAGTACTTCAGGATGCCTTAGTCCGATTAGTGGGCCTTATGGAGAGTGTGGCCTAGACTGGCGCATTCCCCATGGCACCAGCCGTATCTCAAGCTGGAGGAGGAGCCCAGACTCCTGTCACCCACTCTCCGGAGCAGATGACTCCCTAGTTTCAGACTCCAGCAGTCCATCCAATTGGGGTAGTTCAGCCGGTTGCTGCAGCACTGCCCATTGATGGGGAAACTATGTCCTCCGAGACTTTGTGGAGATTGGATAGGTTTACCAAGATTTTCCCAGTTCATTTCAGCGGTGCCACTTCAGAGGACCCCCAGGAGTACCTTGATAGCTGCCATGAGGTTCTTCAGAACATGGGTATATTAGAGACCAATGAGATCGACTTTATTTCTTTTCCGATGACTGGTTCCGCCAAGAAATGGTGGAGAGATTATTTATTGACTAGAACGACTGGGTCACCGCCGTCAGTTCGAGTGTCTCCAGCAGGGTAGCTGACTGTTACTTAGTATGAGACTTGTTTCGTGTATTTGGCCCGTCATGCCATTCTTTTACTCCCCATAGAGAGAGAGAGAGATGGTGAGGAGGTTTATTGAGTGTCTTGCTCAGCCTATCAGATTGCAGATGGTGAAGGAGACGAGGAGCGAGATCTTCTTCCAGGATGCTGCCAATGTGGCCAGGCGAGTTGAAATGGTTCTTGGATTGGGAGGGAAGGGGTCAGATAAGAGACCTCGCATTATTCAGCGGTGCCTCATCTAGAGGCTGGGGTACTTATGGTAGAGGCCATCCTTCCAGTCCATTTCATTCAGCACTCTAGGCATCCCACGGTGCCCTAGGTGGTCGTGGCCCTTATACGCCCTATTCTGATCAACCAGCTCCTATTAGTGCACATCCTCTTCAGATTTTTTAGGGTGGTTATTCAGGTCGACAAGGTCAGTTTGCCGGCTATCAGTCTCAGCAGCCGAGGTCATGTTATACTTGTGGTGACCTGAGGCACATTACTAGATATTGCCCTCGCGCGTTGAGCAGTTCACAGTACCAGATTTTTCGTGCCATGGTTTCAGCACCAGCTGTCGCACCGCCTGCCCAGCCAGTCAGAGGTAGGGGTCAGTAGCCAGCGGTAGGGGCCAGATTGTTAGTGGTGGAGGTCAAACCGCTAGAGATGGAGGCCCGCTAATCAGAGGTCGTCCTAGAGACATAATTCAGGGTGGTGGGGCCCAGCCCCGATGTTATGCCTTTCCAGCTAGACCTAAGGTTGAGTCCTCCGATGCTGTCATCACAGGTACTGCTTCAGTTTGCAGTAGAGATGCTTCAGTTCTATTTGATCCGGGGTCTACTTACTCCTATGTGTCATCTTATTTTGCTTCATATTTGGTTGTGCCCCGTGATTCCTTGAGCGCCCCTGTATATGTGTCCATGCCCGTGAGGGATGCTATTATTGTAGATCGTGTATATCACTCGTATGTGGTCGCTATTTGGGGTCTTGAGACTGGTGTAGACCTTTTGCTCCTTGATATGGTTTATTTCGATGTCATACTGGGCATGGATTGGTTGTCACCTTATCACGCTATCTTGGACTGTCAGGCCAAGATAATGACCTTATCCTTGCCGAGGTTGCCTCGATTAGAGTGGAGGGGGACTCTTGGTCATTCCTCCAGTAGGGTCATTTCTTATATGAAGGCTCAGCGCATGGTTGAGAAGGGATGTTTGGCTTATTTGGCTTATGTTCGTGATTCTAGTGCTGAGGTTCCTTCTTTGGATTCTGTGCCTCTTGTTCGTGAGTTTCCTGAGGTATTTCTTGCAGACCTGTCGGGGATGCCACCCAAAAAGGATATTGACTTTTGCATTGATTTAGCTCCGAGCACTCAACCCATTTCCATTCTGCCATACCGGATGGCCCTATCAGAGTTGAAAGAATTGAAAGAACAGTTGCATGATTTTCTTGATAAGGGCTTCATTAGACCTAGTATCTCTCCCTGGGGTGGGCCGGTCTTATTCGTGATGAAGAAGGATGGGTCTATGAGGATGTGTATAGATTATCAGCAGTTGAACAAAGTCACTATCAAGATTAAGTATCCGTTGCCAAGGATTGATGATTTGTTTGATCAGCTTTAGGGTGCCAAAGTGTTTTCAAAGATTGATTTGAGATCTGGCTACCATTAGTTGAGGATTAGGGCATCCAATGTCCCTAAGATAGCTTTTCAGACGCGTTATGGGCATTATAAGTTTCTGGTGATGTCCTTTGGGTTGACTAATGCTCCAGCAACATTCATGGACTTGATGAACCGAGTGTTCAAGCCTTATCTGAATTCCTTTGTGATTTGTTTATTTATGATATTTTGATATACTCCCGCAGTCGAGAGAAGCATGAGCAACACCTCAGGGTAGTGCTCCAGACCTTGAAGGACACTCAGTTGTATGCTAAATTCTCAAACTGTGAGTTTTGGTTGGATTCAGTCGCTTTCTTGGGCCACGTTGTATCAGCAGAGGGTATTAAGGTGGATCCTAAGAAGATTGAGGTAGTCAAGAACTGGCCTGACCCACTTCAGCCACGAAGATCGGGAGCTTCTTGGGTTTGGCAGGTTATTACCGTCGGTTTGTGGAGGGATTTTCATCTATAGCAGCCCTGATGACCAGGTTGACCCAGAAGGGTGCCCTATTCAGGTGGTTGGACGAGTGTGAGTCGAGCTTTCAGAAGCTCAAGACATCATTGACTTTAGCACCGGTGTTGGTATTACCATCAGGTTCAAGATCTTACACGGTATATTGTGATGCCTTATGTGTTGGGCTCGGGGAAGTATTAATGCAGGAGGTCAAGGTGATTGCATATTCATCTCGTTAGTTGAAGGTTCATGAGAAGAATTATCTTGTTCATGACTTAGAGTTCGCAGCCATTGTTCATGCGCTGAAGATTTGAAGGCACTATCTTTATGGCGTGTCGTGTGAGGTTTTCACGGATCATCGCAGCCTTTAGTATTTGTTCAAGCAAAAGGATCTCAATTTGAGGTAGAGGAGATGGTTGGAGCTATTGAAAGACTATGATATCACCATATTGTATCACCGGGGAAGGCCAATGTGGTGGCCGACGCATTGAGTAAGAAAGCAGTGAGTATGGGCAGCCTTGCGTTCATTCCAGTCGGTGAGAGGCCGCTAGCTTCAGATATTCAGACTTTGGCCAAAAGTTTGTGAGGTTGGATATTTCAGAGCCCAACCGTGTTCTATCTTGTACAGTCGCTCGGTATTCCTTGTTTGAGCGTATCAGAGATCGGAAGTACGATGACCCTCACTTGATGGTCTTTAGGGACACAGTTCGGCACAGTGGTGCCAAGCAGGTTACCGTTGGAGATGACGATGTTTTGAGGATGCAGGGTCGTGTATGTGTGCCTAATGTTGATGGGCTTCGTGAGTTGATCCTCGAGGAGGCTCACAGTTCTCGGTATTCTATTCACTCGGGCGCTGCCAAGATGTACCAGGACCTTCAGCAGCATTATTGGTGGAGGTGGATGAAAAAGGATATAGGTCCTTATGTAGCTCGGTGCCTGAATTGTAAGCAGGTAAAGTATGAGGACCAGAGGCCTGGTGGTTTGCTTCAGCAGATAGAGATTCCTGAGTGGAAGTGGGAGCGTATCACTGTGGTAGACGGTGCAAGTATTTGAGCCGGGAGATGTTCGGTTATTGGGTACAGATCTAGTGCAAGAGGCCTTGGACAAGGTCAAGATTATACAAGATCGGCTTCGCACAGCTCAGTCCAGGCAAAAGAGTTATACCGGACGTAGAGTTTGTGATGTGGTATTCATGGTCGGGGATAGTATTGCTTCAGGTATCACCCATGAAGGGTGTCCTGATATTTGGAAAGAAGCGCAAGCTGAGCCCTAGGTATATCAAGCCTTTTGAGATTCTTGATAGAGTTGGAGAGGTGTCTTATAGACTTGTGTTGCCTCCAGGGTTATCATTAGTTCGTCTAGTATTCCATGTGTCCATGCTCTGGAAGTATCATAGTGACCCGTCCCACGTATTCGATTTCAGCTCTGTCCAGTTGGACAAGGATCTGACTTATGAGGAGGAGCCGGTGGCCATTCTAGACCGGCAGGTTCGTCAGTTGAGGTCGAAGGATTATCCTTTAGTTCGAGTGTAGTGGAGAGGTCATCCTATTGAGGCAGCTACTTGGGAGTCCGAGTCGGACATGCGGAGTAGATATCCCTATTCCCCAGTTCAGGTACTTTTCTATGTTCGTTCGAGGACGAACATTTGTTTTAGAGGTGGAGATTGTGATGACCAAAGGGGTCATATTGTGTTTTAGGACTTTATTCCATGCTCGTTAGCCTTAAAAATCTTATATTTATCCTCCTCGATTTGCGTGCGCAGTACGGGCGTAATTTCGGAAAGCCTTTATGCGGAAAATAGGAGAAATAATAATTTTTTGAATTCAAAAGTGATTTTTAGTTGACTTTAGTCAACGTTTTGTGTAAACGGACCCGAACCCGTGTTCCGACGGTCCCGATGGGTCCGTAATAAAATATAGGATTCGGCGTATGTCCGGAATCGAATTCCGAGATCCATAGCCCGAGAAATGAATTTTAGACAAAAAATGAATTTCAGAAAATTCTATGGTTTTAAAGTATGTGCTTAATGCTTTAATTTGATGGTATCGGACCCATATTTTGGTTACGGAGCCCGGTAAAGTCCGTTATGATATATAAACCATGTCTGTGAAATTTGGTGAGAAACGGAGTTTAAAAGACGTGATCCAAACCTTCAGTTGAGAAAATAGTAACTTTAAGTGTTCTTGAGAATTTTATTGATTTTGATGTTAAATCCGTAGTTTTTGGTGTTATTTTGGCGATTTGATCGCACGAGTAAGTCCGTATGATTTTTTTAGATTTGTGTGCATGTTTGGTTTGGAGCCCCGAGGGCTCGGGTGAGTTTCAGATAGGCTACGGGATGTTTCAGACTTAGAATTTTTGTTGTTCTGCTGTTTATGGTGCACAGGTAATTTGTGCTTCGTGATCGCGAAGCCACTCTCGCGATCGCGAAGTGTAAGCTGGGCTGGGAGTAACTATCTTCTTCGCGAACGCGAAGCATTGGGGGTGGTACCCTTTGCGAACGCGATTGTTTAAGGAACCTGGGGGAGGGGGTCAGTAACCTTCTACGCGAATGTGGCACTTGGCTCGCGAACGCGGAAGCTTGGAGGGAGAATGCCTTCGCGAACGCATGGGTTACCTCGCGAACACGTAGGCCAATAGGGCCACAGCTTCCCAATCGCGACAGGCCTCTCGTGAACACGATGAAAGCCTGTCCAGTGCTTTAAACATAATCCAAAATTGGGACTTAGTCCCAAATTTCATTTTTCAACCATATAACTCGACCTAGGTGATTTTTGAAGAGGGTTTCAATACCCAATCATAGGTTTACACTTTTTAACTTATTTTCTTCAATTTCTATCATCATTTATCGAATTCCTAGTCTTTAATCTTGTTCTTTAAGGGTAAAAATTAGGAATTTTGGGGGAATTGGAAATTTTACAAATTTTGAGATTTAGACCTTGAGTTGGGATCGGATTCCGGAACTAATTACATATTCAGGCTCGGGGGTGAATGGGCAAAAGGATTTTGGTCCGAACCTCGAGTTTGGACAGGCGGGCCCGGGGTCAATTTTTGACTTTTTTTGGAAAAAATTCAAAAAATCTGTAATTATTCATTAAAGTCGATTCCTTTAGCGATAATTGATAGTATTAAGCTATTTGTGACTGGATACGAGTGGGTTGGAGGTGAATTCTAAGGGAAAAGTGGTACTTGAGCAGTGAGTGACCTGCGAATCGAGGTAAGTGTCGTGTCTAACTTTGGCTTGAGGGAGTAAGTATTATGTGTTTATTTCGCGACGTGTTTGGTTGTTGAATACGATGTATAGGTGAGGTGACGTATTTATGCGTTGTTGTTGAGTCATAGCATGCGAGTGAAATTCTATCCTTTGTGAATCTTGCAGTCTTTAATCCTACTATCCATGCTTAGTGTTGTTATTAAAGATGTTGGTGACTTTCATTTGGATTCACTGAGAGTTGATAACTGAATATTGATAAAGTAGTGGCTTCTTTGTGAAACTTCTATTTATCCGTTGTTACTGATTCTGTGACTTGTGAGGAGGAGTGTAAAGCACGAAGGGTGATGCCTTGCATGCATTATTTATATTGTGAGGAAGAGTGTAAAGCACGAAGGGTGATGTCGTGTATATTATGAGAGGTTTAATGCACGAAGGGTGATGCCGTGCCATTCTATTTATTTATTTGGTGAGGTTGAGAGTAAAAACACGAAGGGTGATGCCGTGCAGTTTTTCTTTGCTGTTTTAATTACCTAATTCGTTTAAGGATTATAGTCTAATTTTGTATTTTCATTATTCTCACTCCTTATATTGTAATTTTCTCAACGCATGTCCCCTTCCCATTATTTCTGCTTTATTGATTTATTATTGTTGTTGCCTTTAGCATGGTTATATTGTTCAGGTTATGTGTGTGTGTCTTGTCCTAGCCTCGTCATTACGTCGTCGAGGTTAGGCTCGACACCTACCAGTACATGGGGTAGGTTGTACTGATACTACACTCTGCACTTTCTGTGTAGATCGAGGTATTGGTCCGAGTTGATTCTGAGATCATATCTGACTTCTACGCAGGAGACCCGAGGTAGATCTGCCGACGTCCGCAGATTCCTGGAGTCCCCTCCTATATGCTTATTTATTGTTTCCTTTAGTTCTCAAACAATTATACATTTTTCTTACAACCAAATACTTGTAGTAAATTTCTTAGTAGTCTGTGAGTTGTGACTCCAGATCAGGGGTGGTTAGACATGTAGATATCATATGCGCAGTGTTATTAAGTAAATTTCGTTTCTTTATTAAATTTACATGTTTTGAAATGTGTGGATCTCCGTTAGTTTTGAATGTTTTTATGTTGTAAATCTCTAATGTTGGTTTGCCTAGCAAGTGCAGCGTTAGGCGCCATTACAATCCCGACGCTGGAAATTCGGATCGTGACAGAGACAATTGATCTATATTCCACAAATTAGTATGCACCAAACACTAGTAAGAAGAAATACTACTAGAAAATCAATAACAGCTTATAAGTTTAACTTGCTATACTTAACTAATTAACTAATGGTGTATTCGTCCGCGTAAGTAGTTGTCTACATATTCAGGGCGTAGTTGACATCAAATTTTTTTTTGGGGAGGCGTATGAGAGAATAAGAAAATCTGAAGTATGAACAGCATTATTGTCAACACAGGAGCATAATTAGTAATCAACAAGCAATTATATCGTTAATTAAATCATGTGCAAGTGGCACTGCAAATGGGAATATATCAAGAGTACAAAAGCTAAATAAGGTATTATGTGTTGGAATCTACTTAACTAAGATATATACAAACAGTGTTATAAGTAAATCCACGTTACACTGACAAAACTAAATTAAAAATATAACAATTCTCACTCGCATAATTCAGAAACGGAAAACACCTAAATATGCCCTTATAACTATGCGAAATTCTTTACTAATATTTTAAACTATATTGTATCGTTATTTTGAATGAGAAAAAAAAGTCAATGTATATAGTAGTTTTGTGGTTTCTAAAGCCAAAATTTTGTTTTCAAAAGCTAAAGGTTAAATTAATTTATGTTATAAAACAATAAAAGAATTATTGATTGGGATGAATTACAATAGTATAAGACCCCTCTATTTATAAGGAAAGGGTGACTTAGCCACCAAGTAAAACTCCTAAAATCTCTCTAATATATAGACATTCACCTTAAATAAAACTATATTTATAACACTCTCCCTTGAATGTCTCTTCAACAGATAATGTGCCTCGTTAAAACCTTAACTAAAATAAAATCTTGTGGAAAAAAAATTCTAGAAAAGGAAAAAGAGTACACATGTTTAGAAAAATACGCCTTTTGGTTGCCTCGTTAAAAACCTTGCAAGGAAAACCCAGTGGGACAAAACCTTGTAAGGAAAAAAGAGTGCAACGCATATTAACTCCCCCTGATGAGAGCATCAATTCACATCCTTGAGCCTTCACATTCTAATCTTGTGCACTAGCTTCTTGAAGGTTGACGCCACCAAAGATTTGATGAATAAATCATCCATATTAACTTCAATGAATATGTTGCACCTTGAAAATCCTCGCTATCACATTATCAAGCTTATAATTATAGCAAGATAGAAATGTGCACAAATTGTACTTAGGATGTAGTACTTCATGACCAAGAATTTTATATACTTTAAGCAATTTAAATCCTTCAGGGATTGTCATATAAGTTAAATCATATAAGTCATATGAATGGACTTTAGATGCATATCAAGTTTTTATGTCATGCTAGACATATAAGATAGATAAAGACGATTGCACACACCATTGACTTTATACTTTCAAGTGTTTGAACTGCAAGTCCAAACTACATGTCTTTCATATGAAACCAATTCTATTCAAATTTGGTTTTCCATTTGGCCAATATTTTTTTGTCTGTATTCGACAGACTTGAGGTCCTCATCTATACTTAGCTATGATAGATGTCGTCGACGAACATTTTATATCGGTTCCAATATTTTTTTCATAAAGACATAACATAGAGATCTCTTCATTCATATTTTCAGGCACCTGAACCTCTTTTGAGATTTTATGAAGTATTATGTCATGTGATCTTCTAGATCACTCGCCATTTTATTATGACCATTTCGATCATTTGCTCATTTTCTTTATCAAGAATTTTAGTTGAAATCAGTTTATCTATACGCTTTATGCGTACCATAGACTTGGTCTTTTTAGGGCTTATTCTAATAGGAGTATTTGCAGTGAGAATATAGTTACTTTCTTTCGGTCAGCAAATTCGTCTGGCATGCGTTGCAATATATTGCAGATAAATTATTTTTTTATGAACTTCATGTTCATATTATCTTATTTCAGGATCTAGATGTACAAATGATAATTCAATCCATGTAACTTTTTCTCAACTGTTTATTCTTGTCTCCTCCTCATGTTAGAAAAACTAATTTTCTTCCTCAATTTTGGGAACCCATCTTTGTGCATTGTGATGTTAATAAAAATATACATCGCGCATCAATAATAATAAGATGAAATTATTTGGTTCCTGACCTTGAACCACTTGTGAGAGGAGAATGTGATATACTTTCGTATATAATGTATATCAAACTGATATAAATAACTTTGTTCTCATAAGTAATAATTTAGCTATTAAGTGGAGACACTCAATAAATTATTTTGCTAAATCAATTGTGATGTAAACCAATTTATCAAGATGAACTGTCTTGAATAGAAAATATGAAAATTATGCTCTAAGTTAAATTATTGAGCAAGTTACCTCGAAAATATCAGGTTGCGGGTTAATAATAATCGCACATGTAATCATATTATAGATGCATCTTATGTGTATACATGATAGGTGAATGAGCCCATATTCACCTTTAATAAATTCCAGAATTCAAGAGATTCAATCCAATTTTAGTTGGTGTAATAATCGCGAGAACAAGCAAAATAAGAGAATTCGTAAAGTACTTTCTTGTTCATTAATATTTACCCATGTGAACTCTGTTTTATTTTTACACATCATACTTAAATTAACATGGCTAAAATTAATTATGCCAACTGGATAAATTATCAATATTGATAAACTTCAGGTTTATATCATGACATGTGCAATTATCAATAAATTCTAAGTTTATTGTGGCATTCTTTTATTTATGTAGTACAAACTGGAAAATAAAGCGGGTAACTTTTCAAATACATATTACTCCGCTACAAGTTATAGTAATAAAAGATATTAAATCTTTACTTTATTTAAAGTCTCAATATAACCAACCGCTTTCGCGAATACTTTAGAAACTCAATAAGTTTCTTTGAGACTTACTACAACACAATACATTATTGATAATCAATTTTATTTCTCCAAAGTAGTATAATTAGCTCTTCTAGAGTTTTCAATTAATTTTGTACTACCACATATTCATCAATATCCATATGGTGAATATCACTTTCAAAGAGAAAGTTATACCATTATGGTCATGGTCAAAATTATATGCAAGATGTGTCTCTTGCATTACTATTGTCTTTTATTAATCACATTGCCAAAATATTTTGGCGTACAATAGGTATGTGACCAATGCTCATTCATGCCATAATACTGATATTATTTTGCTTATTTCCTCTCAAACCTCCTTCTAGAGGTGAGTGTGGCATATTCACTACCACTAGCAATATTTATATTCTTCCAATAATGAATATGTATTCATAAATCACATGCTGTCATATTCACATCATGAATGGAGCAAAATCATCTATATGTGCTTTCTAAAATCCCATGTCAAATCAATGACATATTACCCTCACAGAGTGAATGATTATTTTGAGAATCCTTATTATTTTCATTATCACAATGATGACGATTATAATTTCGTCTAATGCCACGTTCATATCCATTGATACATTTATGGTAATTTTGTTTTTTTTCAGACTTAATCACATATTGCTATTTCAGACTTAAGGGGAATGAGAATGAAGCAAATTCAATGAGACGAGTTTCCACTTTTTTGCCCACAATCATACATGAACTTGATCATGGTAAGACATAGAAATTTTACCACTTCGGGTGGCTATAATTTCTTGTAAACTCTATTACAGTTATAATCAAAGTTTATTGTCTTTGCTTATATTTAAAATCAAATTATAGAATTTCAAGAATTTAAATGAGAAAAATGAAATAGAATACTTACCTTAAATCCAGAATTTAATCATGATGGAAGTTCATGGAACAAATGACAATCATTATGCTTAATCTCAAAGCTTCTACTCAATTGGTTAGAGTCTCGTGCTAATAACGTGTTATAAAACAATAAAGAAAACAAAGAATATTGCAGAGAAAGAGAGAAAATTCTTATTGATTGTGATGAATTACAATGGTATAGAACCCCTCTATTTATGGGAAAATAGTGACTTAGCCACCAAGTAAAATTTCTAAAATCTTTCTAAACTATAGACATTCACCTTAAATAAAACTCTATTTATAACCATTTACGTTTAATTTGAAGCTAAAATTGGTTAATGGCAGTAGAAAAGCAAAATAATAATAATAATAATAATAATAATAAGGGAACTATATATATGAGATAATAAATGAATAAAAAAAATGTGAAAAACCGATACGATCTTAATTGAAATTTTCTAACGTTACTTCTTGGTCAACCTTTCTCAATCTCACTTTTTAAATATTAAGTCACGTGGACAACAATATTTTTCTTTTTCAGGAGGCGTAGGAAAAAAGGAAATCTAAGATATAAATTGCATTATTTAAAAATCGTCGGCCAATTTGGGGAAGACTTCAATAAAAAATAAGCTAAGAAATGATAAAGAAAACAACTATTATGTCATTATAGAGCCAATTCATTATAAGTGGAGCTTTTAGTTGTGAGGTCGGAAAAGTAATAAGATGTTCATATACAATCTTCGGCAAGATAAAAAAAACAGACACTTAAATTTGGGGCTAAATAAATATTCCAATTGTGTGTTAACTTCACATTTGAGTAGGGGTAGACATTCGATATTTCAGTTCGATATTTAAAAATTTCGATTTGGTTTTTCGGTATTCGGTTTCTCAATTGTGTATACCAAATACCGTACCTAAATATTTCGGTACGGTTCGGTATTTCTTATTTCGGTTCTGTACGATTTCGGTACGGTATCGACTTAATATTCGGTGATGATAAAGAACAACGAACTACAAAAGTAAAAAAACATGCTCGTTGTATTGAAATACAATCTTTTTATAATACAATCTTTTAACACATTAAAATATTATTCACAAGTACTACCCCTTAAATATATTGAATGACTTTATTCACAAGTACATTCACAAGTAAGAATTATAAAGCTCACAAGGGCAAAGAGCCAAAGACATTCCACAGTTCCACTGGACTTACAGTCCACTTAAGTCTTAACAGTCAAAGACGTTCCAGTGTTCCACACTTCCACAGTTTCACTGGACTTACAGTCCAGTTATGACTTAACAGTCAAAAACGTTCCACACTGCCAGCAAAAACACCAACTGTTCAGTTACAAATTACAGTCCAACTGTCCTGTTACAAATTACAATTACAAATATCAGTTACATCCCAAATTACAGTCCACTTAACAGTATGCTAAATTGCTAATTGGAGCACTAAAATGGAGCATAACATAACAAAAACACTGCAAATCTTTTCTCTGAAAATGGCTGCAAATCTTCTCTGAAAATGG
>ML401855.1:0-27595 GCA_005239525.1 Nicotiana knightiana
GAAAAAGTGTCTGTTCAGGAAGGAAAACAACGTTCAGCAAATGCAGCGTTTTTGGATTTCAGTCAATTCCGAATCCGAGCCGAGCGAGCGACGACGACGGCGCGAGGATACATCCTCTTCAACTCCTTTTAAGAGCTCTAAGAAGTGATCCTATATTTATACACACAAGTGTAGTTGTCTTTCACCAATGTGGTACAAAGTTCATGACAAAAGCTCACTTGATTCAAATTTTCATTTCCCTCCATTTTATTTCCCACCATTTCCCAATTCACACTCCTAGACTTTTAAGCCCAATGCTTAAAGTCTTTAAGCCCAATGCTTAAAGTCCAACAATCCCCCACATGAATGGGAATGGCTGTAACAAGAATGATCATAGATGGACGCTGTGTNAAATGCTTAAAGTCCAACAGTGCATGGATCGGTTCGAATTTAGCACATTTCGGATCGGATTTCGAATTTTAGAAAATGCAATCTGAATCCGATCCGATTAATATCGGATCGAATTTTAAAGTTGGGATCGGATCGGATTAGATTTTCGAATTTTTTATTGGATTATCATGCCTCAAACTTGCAAACCCATATGTATATTTTCTTTGTCAAAAAGGCAATACAGTAAGAAAAATTCATGTTTCTGCAATTATGAGAGTACTATGGTGCCAATATAGCTAAATCTATATATTGTAAATGTAATAACTTGGAGGAAAATGTAAAAGAAGTGCTAATTATTCGAAATTAAAGTTTAGTATTTGTACATGCCCTAATAATTTCGGATCAGATTAAAATTATACAAATCCGAATTCGATCCGAAGTCCAAAATTTTAATAAACTCAATCCTAAATTCAATCCAATTCAAAATCCGAAATTGAACGAATCGATTCGAATTTCAAACATCCGATTCAAATGAACAACCCTAGATTGAACACAGGTAGAACACAAACCAGAAGTTTTGTGTACAATCCACTATAAGTAAGTGGGTTCTATGTCACAGTTTTTTGCTACAGCTCAATAGGCCATCTCGTGAAAGCTTACTTCTTTAATTAAGAAGAGACAAATACATTTATTGTACGCCGGAACCAAATTATTGCAATTTTTGAATCAAACAACAAAAATAGGTGAAAAAAAATGTTGAGAACCATATTATGTATAACACATCTAAAACATAATCAGTATTTGTAGTCATAATAATTCACGAATTGAAATTCACATGCCAAAGCTGCATGTAACCACATGCCAAAGCTTCATCTAAAAGGCAACATGCTTTTTTCCTACATGTCACGATAGGCAACCTCTATGACGTGATGTTTCACCGCACAGGTGTTGTGATTGTTTATCTTAAAAAAAAGATCTTGTTAGATCAAATATCATTGAAATATATTCATGACCTATCAGTAAGAATACACCAGTAGGGGTGGAAAATTGGGGGTCAGATCGGATATGTGCAAATTGAAAATGGACAATATAAAAAAAATAAAATATATGGCTTGCCATATTTAATATTAATAGAAAATGAGTTAATCGTTTTATAATATGAAAAGGGTTCTCTAGTGTTGGAGCGGAACAAGGTTGCTTATTAGAATATACAGCGAACCGAACCAATTTCAAGCATAATTTTTCTGTGTTGAGTTGTCCCACATCGGAGGGATTTGAGGTTCTTGGTCTCTTTATATGGTCTTGGGCAATCCTAACCTCATAAGCTAACTTTTGGGGTTGACTTAGGCCTAAGATCCATTTATCATGGTATCAGAGTCAGGCTCATCCCAATTACTGTTACCGATGTTGGGCCCCATTTATGTTTTCCACACTCCAGTTTGCAGGGCTGGGCGTTGTTCATACCTAATCTTTCCCAAAATATTTTAAATTGCATATATATTTTCAAAATTATGTATTAAGAGCAATTGATATTTTTTCACAATTTTCCTATATTATTCGTGGCTTTTTGAATGTGATCATTTTTAAAAAATTTTAGTTACCCAATTTTGAGAAACTTTCAATTTGAATCTTTACAAATATAAAATTTAAACACACTGATTATCCATGAAGTATATATTTTTAAGTGGATAATATTTCAATATTATATTTGACTCATTTTATAAAGTTCATTATCCAACATATCATTATTAGAAATCCGGTAAAAACTGACCAAGAAAAACCGACCAACTTTGGTCGGTCAAAAAATCGACCAAAAAAGCTGGTCGGTTTTTCAAAATATTTTATTTTTTAATTTTTTTTACGAAACCGACCAATTTTGGTCGTTTTCTTTTTTTTTGCGCAAAAATGCGGGAAACTATTTTTGAGTCCCGCGAAATATATTTTTCAAGAAACTGACCAACTTTGGTCGGTTTTTCAATTAAAATAAATAAAAATTAATATTAAAAAAATCGACAAAAATTGTTTGGTTAATTCGACCGGTCATTTTAAAAAACCGACAAACTTTGGTCGGTAATTTTATTTTTTAACAAAAATGACCAACATTGGTCGGTTATTTTCGTGCGAAGTTACAATTAAAGAGTATAAATCAAATAAAAGACAATCTTAAAACAAAATGCACCAATGGTCTAGTGGTAGAATAGTATCTTGCCACAGTACAGATCCCGGTTCGATTCCCAGATGATGAATCTTTTAATTAGATAATTAAAAAATCGACCAACTTTGGTTGGATTTTTTTTTTGCAATACTTTTTTTTTTTAATTTAATTTACGACCAACTTTGATCGGTAATTTACGACCAAATTTTGTCGGTATTCCTTTCCGACCGTCAAAATACTGCCCACGCGTAAATGATCGCATTTTGGTCGGTAATTGGCCATAACCGACCAACTTTGGTTGATTTTTAGCGGATTTCTAGTAGTGTATCTTTTAGTGGATAATATGAATGGGTATTTATTATTTTAATCCATTTTACCACCATAATACACCTATCAATATGAGTTTTTAGCTATTATAAATTTATATTACTAATTACGCATATCATGATCCATAATATTTTATGTGACTACATAGTACTATAATAATAAATCTAAAGAAATTGAGAATTCTATAAAAGGCAGCCTTGCAACATGACATTCCAATGCAAGAACCATTCTGGCATACCATTCTCCTTCTTACAAAGAAAAACACGGAGATTATTTATTATCTGAAGCTTTGGCATGTGATTTCAATTCGTGAATTATTATGACATGAGAAATGGTTATTTACATATGAGGTTATACATGTAATAGATGCGTTATGCAATAAATTATTATGACTGCTAATATTGAGTATAACTCATTTATTACATGTATGATACTTTAATAGGGTAACTGGTCGTTAAGGTATAACGCATGTTTTAGATGCGTTATACATAATATGGTAGTCAACATTTTTTTTCACCTATGTTTATCGCTTGAGTCAAAATTTACAATATTTTGGTTCGGGGCTCTCATAGAATGCATATTGCAGAAGACAAATAAAATGAAAGAGAACAAAATAAACAACGCCTCGAAATTTTGTTTCCAGGTTCCCACCATAGAATTTCACTGACTATCGCTTTGAAAAGTTACCATACGCATCTTGAACATAATTCAGTATTCTCTAATTATTTTATGATGGTATGTAACTGATGTAGAAGTAAAAATATTAATTTGACTCGAGCACACAAAATAATGATAGATTATTAGATTAGTTTAATTGATGGAAAATATCAAATCATAGTTTAAACTTTGGACCGCAAATAAATGAACTTAAAAGTTCTTGAAGTTATATAGATTAAGACTCCATATCAATTCAACGTAAACCTTTTAAGATCTTCAAAATGAAACGAACATTATGTCGACAGAAAATTAATATTCCGACTATTTTAGTTTTTGTGTCAATATTATCTTAAATAATATGTTCAAAATGGATACATTTTTATATTTAAAAATATTTAACTGTAAAATTTTCTTTATGTGATCCTTAATAACAAGTTTTAAGCAGACAAATATCATAGTATATTTAAGATTACAAATTTCTCAGTTTTCTACGTCACATATTCATTAATGCGGCAAGAAGCCTTTACCTAATATATTGTAATACACTAAGCACTTTTCTCTGGCGTTGATGGCATTTTTGAACTTCGGAGAAAATTCAAAACTATACATCAAATTAAAACAATTGAAGCTCTTTTTGTTTTGTTTAATTTGATAAAATCAGCTAACCATGGAGCTCTGCCATGGATGTGGAGCTGAAGTTCTAGGTTAGATGAGAGGGAATCTGACGGAATATTCTAGAAGTGGAAAAATGAAGATGTAATTCATCAAATCTACCTTACAAGTGTAGTTGTACATGCATATATAGAAGAAGAATTAAAACTAACTCTACTCCTCAATTAGAGTTAAAACTAAAGCTAACTTTAGTTACACTAACTCTACTCTAATGTAAGTTAATTATAACTAACTAATGAAGCTTAACCACCACTATCACTACTAATCTCAACACTCCCCCTCAAGCTGACGGGTAAGAACAGGTTTTCAACCCCCAGCTTGCCAAGCAAAGAGTAGTGCTGGACCTTTCCTAGACCTTTAGTGAGTATATCTGGCAACTGTGCTTGGTGTTAATGTGGTGATTTTGAATAAGGCCCTGCTGCAATTTCTTCCTCACAAAATGATAATCAATGTCAATGTGTTTTGTCCGCTCATGAAAAATAGGATTTACAGCTATTTGAATGGTTGCTTTACTGTCACAATGCAAGGCAATGGGCGGTTGAATTCAGACTCCCAATTCTTTGAACAACTCTACTAACCATGAAACCTCTGCCCACTGTGGAAGCCATGCTTCTGAACTCTGCTTCAGCTGAGCTTCTGGAAACTGTGTTTTGCTTTTTAGATTTTCATGATATCAAAGAGTTTCTAAACTTGACTAGATAGCCTATAACTGACTTCCTGGATTGAGGGAAAGAGGCCCAGTCTGAGTCACAAAAGGCTACCAAGTTATCAGATTGCTGTGAAGACATCAATAGGCCTAATCCTGGTGCATTTTTGACATACTTAATCACCCTCAGAGCTGCATCTATATGAGACCTTTTAGGTTTATGCATGAACTGGCTTAGACCCTGAACAACATAGGCTATATCAGGCCTAGCCATAGTTAGATATAGTAGCATGTCCACTAACCTTTGATAAGGTTCAGGGTCAGGTAACACATAGTCCTTGACTCTTGCACTTGTGGCATCATCAGAACACAAAACAACCTCATCAAATTCTGTTGTGGTCAACCTTTGATTGCACTCTAATAGGGTAGATACTGACTTAGCTCCCCTATCCCTGAGTCACCAATCAAGTCAAGGGCATATTTCCTCTGATTCATCAAAATGCGAGCCTTGATGCGAGCAAACTCTATGCCCAAAAAAAATCTGAGTTCCCCCAAATCTTTCATTTTGAACTTCTTCTGCAGGTTGTCTCTAGCAGACATAATTAGTTGAGGATCATTACTTGTGACTAGGAGGTCATCTACATAGACTAAAATGACAACCAAAGTTGAACCTCTCTGTTGTGTAAACAAGGAGTAATCAAAATGACTGGACAAATCTCTAAGATCTTCTGTCAATTTCAAGTTCCATTGTCTGGAGGCTTGCTTCAAACCATAAAGTGACTTCTTTAGCTTGCATACTTTGGTATTGGGCTCCCCTTTGATGTTGTACGCTTGTGAAAGATGCATGTACACTTCTTCAAATAAGTCACCTTGCAAGAAAGCAATGTGCACATCCATTTGGTAAATGTGCCAAGTCTCAGAAGCTGCTACTGCTATGATTGATCTAATAGTGACCATCTTGGACACTAGGGAAAATATTTCCTTGTAGTCTAGGCCCTCATTTTGACTGAAACCCTTGGCTATCAATCTAGCTTTAAATCTCTCCACCTCCCCATTAGCTTTTTATTTCACATTGCACACCCATCTGCACCCTATAAGAACCTTACCAGCATGCAGATCAACAACATTCCAGGTGTTATTTTCTTCTAATGTTGTAACTTCTTGTTGCATAGCAGTTACCCACTTTTCATCTTTGAAGCCTCATGATAATGTTTGGGCTCAACTATAGAGGATTGAGCTTATAGACATTTAACATAGGAAGGGGATAAACCATCATAACTCAGATAGTTTGACATAGGATATGCACAAGAGGTGGAGACAAAATCCTGCAACCACTTTGGTGGACCTGTAGTTCTGGGTGGTTTTCTGACTGCAGTGGGTAATGCATCATCCACAACTTGCAAATGTGAAGAATCATATTGCAACTATGGAGCAACATCAGTATCTTCATCAACTGGTAATAGAGAAGTATCAATGAAAGCTTCAGTTGCCTCAGAAACTACATTAGACCCTGCCTCAGGAACTGCATCAGACCCTTGCATAACATCAGTGTCATGGACTGCATCATGTTCAGTTGCCTGATTTTGGTACAATACTCCTGTAGTATCTGGTAAATCAGCTGGCTCAAGTACTGGAAAGACTGGAACATACGACAACTTTATTTTTTTGAAAGGAAATACATGTTCCTTAAAGACTACATCCCTGCTAACAATGAATTGCTTAGACCGCAAATCATATAGTTTATAGCCTTTCTTCGTTAGGGAGTACCCCATAAACACAATAGGTAATGCCCTGGCTAAGAAATTATCCTGCCTCTTTACATTCACAGCATAACACAAACATCCAAAAACTCTCATGTGATCTATAGAAGGTTCAGTGTTAAACAACTTTTCATATGGAGATTTACCTTTTAAAATTGTGGAAGGCAACCTGTTTATTATGTGCACTACTGTAAGAACACAGTCACCCCAAAATCTTAGAGGGACTGCAGCCTGAAACCTTAAAGCTCTTGCTACTTCTAGTATATATTTGTGCTTCCTCTCAACAACACCTTTTGTTGTGGACTATACACACTTGTTGTTTGGTGAACAATTCCCTGTGATTCTAAATATTGTTTCATATCTGAGTTGACAAATTCTGACCCATTGTCTGTTCTTATAGTTCTAACAGAACAATTAAATTGTGTGTGAATCATACAAGTTAGCCTTTTTCATCATCCAATAAGTCTCATCTTTGGCATTCATAAAAAACAACCAAGTGATCCTAGAGAAGTCATCAACAACTGTAAGGAAAAATCTTTTATTATCATGATTAGGCACCCTATAAGGCCCCCATACATATGTATGTAAAAGGTGAAAGGAAGCTTGTGCTCTACTAGTACTAACAGGAAATGGAAGCTTAGTTTGCCTAGCTAATGGACAAACCGCGCAATCTAAAAATATAACCTGTGAACTATCTTTCTTGAAATGCTGCTTAAGCTTGCCAATTCTCTTAATAGCTTCCATAGGAAGATGTCCTAGCCTTTGGTGCCAAACTCCCAGATTTATTGAGCTCAGCTTATTCTGTGTTGAAGTTTGTATAGCTGTGGTATTTACAGTTGGTGTAGATGATTGTTTCTTATGAAGGCAGCTCCTAAGAATGTATATCCCATTAGCTTCACTACCAATCCCCAACACCTTGCCAGTATAGAGGTCCCGAAATACACATAGGTCAAGAAAGAATCCAACCATGCACTGCAATTCATTAGTAAGTTTTGAAACTGACAGTAGGTTATACTTAACATGTGGAACATGAAGTACATCACTAATTTTGTAATCCTTGAATATGTTAGCGGATTCACTATGAGTGATCTTAGCTAAATCTCCATTTGGCAGGTGAACTGAACTACTACTCTCTAAGTGACTTGGATTATTCAGTAAGTCAATCTTTGAGGTCATATGATTCGAGGCTTCACTGTTTATAATCCAAACATCCTGATTTAGAAAGGTCATTAAGGATGTAATATTACCTGACTCCATATCTGCTGCATTATCTGTAACTTCTGTAGGCTTACTATTCAGTAGTTGTAAAATCTGTTGGTATTGTTCTGGTGTAAAAGTTGGTGTAGTGAGAGTGGAAGTGAGTGCTACAAGTGTAGTCTGCTCAGTTGCCATATTAGATGTTGCCTCAGTGTTGTACTTCTTCTTGAACTTGTAATCATTTGGATATCCCACTATTTTATAACATGTTTCCTTAGTATGCCCCTTTATCTTGCAAAAGTCATAGAAGTGGTTGTAGTTCTTCCTCATTTTATGTTGGTTTCCAGCTCTATTTGCCATAAAGGCAGTCATTTCAGTATTATCCATGTTAGCAGAAGCATTTGCCATAGTCCTTTGGATTTTACATTCCATTAGCATACAATATGCCTTGTTTACTGATGGCACTGGCACCATTATCAAGAGCTGACTACGAGCTTGTTCATAAGATTCATTGAGTCCCATCAGGAATTGTAGAAGATTTTGACGCTCCATAAACTAGACAAATTCACGAGAATTGGCAGCATCACGACCAAGAATTGGTGCCAAACTATCAAATTCTGCCCAAAGTACTCTCAATTTTGAGAAATAGGTTGAAATTGAGCTAGTGCACTGCCTAGCAATAGCAATTTCTCTATGAATTTGAAAAATCCTAAAACAATCCACCTTATCAAATTGCTCCTTCAGATCATCCCATACCTCACTAGCATTTGAGGAATATATCATTCCACTCAACAATTCCGGTGAAACACAGTTCATCAACCAAGACAATACAATTGCATTGCAACGCTCCTAGAGATCAACGAGATTCTTACCTGATAAATGGACCTTGGGCTTAACTCAACTCCAAAAGCTATCTTAAGAGGTGAGGATTGTCCAAGACCATATAAAGAGACCAAGGACCTCAAATCCCTCAGATGTGGGACAACTCAACACCCCCCCTCCCAACGCCCAGACCTGTAAATTGGTTCGTGAACAACATAAATGGGAGCCCAACATCGGTAACAATAATTGGGATGGGCCTGGCTCTGATACCATGATAAATGGACCTTGAGCCTAACTCAAACCCAAAAGCTAGCTTAAGAGGTGAGGATTGCCCAAGACCATATAAATAAACCAAGGACCTCAAATCCCTTCGATGTGGAACAACTCAACAGTTGCTATGTTTAGTATTAAGAAACTTAAGAGTCCTGGACCTGATGGTTATGTCAGTGAGTTCTATAAAGTCCCATGGTCGATTATAGGGGAGGAGGCGACTAATGTTATACTGGAGTTTTTTTAGAATGACCAGCTTCCAACTTAGATCAATTCTACAATCACTGCTCTTGTTCCAAGAGTAGAAAGCTCTCAAATTGCTAGCTAATTTAGACATATATTACGTTGCAGTATCATCTAAAAATGTATTTCAAAAATCACGCGTAAGAGACTTCGAAAAGCCAACTTAGTGCTTGTTGCTGATAACCAAGAAACATTCATTGAAGGGAGGTCTTTTATCTACAATGTACTGACATGCCATGATCGGCCGATGCATTATAATGGAAAGACTACCCCAAGATGTTTGATAAAAAATGACCTTAAGAAAGCATATGACGTGGTTTCCTGGGAGTTTCTGGAAGAGGTACTTAAAGGCTTTGGTGTTCTACTGGCAGTTGTCCAACTAATTATGGTTCGTGTAACATTTACCACATTCATAATTGAGGTGAATAGGAATGGATATGGTTACTTTGCAGGCTAGCCGGGATTCAGACAAGGGGACCCTATGTCTCCACTGCTATTTGTGCTTGTTATGGAGTATTTGTCTACAGTGGCGAAGCTAGCAATATTTTCAAGGGTGTTCAAACTTGAAAGAAGTAAAAAAAAAATTCCAACAAAGGGTATTCAATATATGTTTTATACATCTAAAATCAACATTTTACTTATATACACAGTGTAATTTTTCGTAAAATTTTAGTGAAGGGTGGTCAGTTGACCACCCTTTACATAAGGTGGCTTCGCCCCTGTTTGTCTAGAGTGCTGAAAAAATGAGTGATCTCCCTGTCTTTCAATAACATTCTATGTGCAAGAACACTAAGCCCACTCACCTCATTTTTACAGATGATCTAATATTATTTTGTACCGGCAATCTCTGCTCCATACACAGGACGATGAAGGCTCTTAATCACTTTAGTAAAGTTTGGTCTTGTGGCTAACTTAGACAAATCCAGTATTTTCCTGGTAGGAATTGAAGAATATTTACTACAATCAATGAAATTTGGCATCAATAAGTGAACTGTTGTGGCAATTGATGACTAAAAAGGATGTGTTATGGGTCAAGTGGGTATATGGAATTTATATGAAGTCATGCAAGAATATATGGGATCATCACGTACTCATGGACTACAACTGGTATTGAAAAAAATTAAATGATTTAAAGGAAAATATGACACAGTGGTACACTGAGGATACAACAAGCTGACTGCTAATGGCATTTAGATAAATTCTGGCAGCCCTACCAAACAGGGAAGAGAGAGGTTAGAGAGTTCTAGAGAGTGAAAAATAAAGAAGAGAAAATAAATGAAATAGGTTTAATATGTGTTATAAATCACGGTTTACGGAGGTTTCGTGGAGCGGGTCACTTAATATGTGCCCATATATAAAAGGGATTAGTCATTCCTATACACTATTTAAAACTTTATTACCCTTAATGTCCATATTTAGTTAATTACTCGGCATAAACAAGTTTTGTTTACAAAATATATACAGTCCACCTTAAAAGGCTCCCAAATCCATTATTTGTGCTGTCAATCAAGGGATTTAGTTACATCATTTTCCTTTTTTTTCTCCTAGCCAACATGTGCTTTCATCCCCACCGCTAACACTACTTCTCTTCACACTAACACTCGTCTTTTCTTTCCCTCTATATCGAAAATTTTGGGCTCATCTAATAATATGAGCCACGTATTTTTTTTTCACATAACACACATGACACGTACTCCCCGTGGAACAAAGTTTAAGTCCTTTCTATCTACTAATGTCTCCTGCAGCAGAAACTAATTATTCCTTCAATGATATTCGTAATCTGGTAGGCTCATTGATCAGCCATGATATTGTCTTTGGAATGTAATGAACGTGGATATTTTTTAAAAGTATTTGTTAAAATATGGTAGATTCCAGTGTTTCATAAAACGTCAAGGCAAGAAAAATGTTGGCCTTTCATCTCTGACAACATTTTCCCTAACTTTTCATGTTTTTTTTTCTTTTCAAAAACAAATTTCTTTTTTTTCTTTTTTTCGAGTCAACTTAAATATACTTAAGTTAATCAATTCTACATGATATTCTCTATTGATAACATAGTTATCTAATATAATTATTGATCAGTCATAGGTTTCAAATGTAATGAATATGAATATTTTAAAAGTATTTGCTTAAACTAGCTTTTATCTCTTTTCTATGATCTGAAGATTTTTCCAGTCATTTCCTGTTGGATCACACTTAATACTTACAGTATACACTTATTTACAACTAATCTACAATTTATCTATAAATTTTATACATTATTTCTATACAGTTAAATATAACTACAACATCATACAACTTAAATATAATTTTTATACAAATTTTATACAATATGTCTTTTGTATATTTTGTATCTGATTTTTACATAGTAAAAATAAATTTTATACAACTAATTATATATTATACAACTTATCTACAATTTATCTCCAACTTTCATACATTATTTCTACCCAGTTATATATAACTACAATATCATATAACTAATACAATTTTTATACAATATTATTCAACTTTCATACAACTTAATATATATATATAATTTTCCACAATTTATAATGTAAGTCATGTCTTCTTCTTCTTCTTCTTCGAGTTTCAATCTGAAATTCAACCAAAATCAAGTCTAATTTTTACCAGAACACCCTCAAAATTGAGATATAAACTCCAAACCATATTCCCAATTGTTTGCAACAACACCCAATTCAAACAAATAATGGTTTTGGAAACCCAAAATCAAATTCAAATAATAGAAATTTCAGATTGTTCATGCTTTCTACGTCCATCATTTAATACAGGATCCGATTGGCAGAGTGTTAGTGCAACACCTAAAATTGAATAGATGAAGAGCAATCATACCAACTGACAAGCCAACAAATAGTATTAAAAGAAGCAATTTTTTACCAGAACAATTTGATAAAAGCATACTTAATACCTGATAAAACACTAGAAAAGAAAATACTAAAACCATGCACAAAGACGAAAAGTTGCTATAGAAATAACTTAAATACAATATTTATACAATATTGTTCTACTTTCATACAATAGTTAAATAGAAAAATATATGTAAACAACATAATTCAATTTTTCTATAATTTTCTACAATTTTGTAAATACAATGTATGACATGTCTTCTTCTTCTTCTTCTTCTTTGAGTTTCAATCTGAAATTCAGCCAAAATCAAGTCCAATATTTATCAAAACACCCTCAAAATTGAGATATAAACTCCAAACTATATTCTCAATTGTTTGCGACAACACCCAATCCAAACAAATAATGATTTTAGAAAACCCAAATTCGAATTCAAAGCCTCAAAGCTTTTTAATGGATGTCAATGGTGGAATTGCTGCTCTCTTTTTCTTTGCTTTACATTACTGAAATTAAGGATTGAGAGATAGAGAGAGATGTAGAGAGAATTCCCAATTCTTTGCAACAACGCCCAATTCAAACAAATAATATTTTTTAAAAACCCAAATTCGAATTCAAAGCTTTAAAGTTTTTTAATGGTTGTCAATGGTGGAATCGTGGAAGTGCAAGATACGTGGGGGATGGGAGGTGGGATGTGGAGAGAGAAACGTGGGGGGAGTGGAAGATACGTTAGAGTTATTTTAGGACACTAATTATTATCATTAATTTCCTTAAAATATACATAAATGGTAATTGAATATATAAAATGTAATTATAGTAAAACTTGCGTAGAGAGGGTAATATGGTTTTATATAGTGTATAGGAATGTAAAAATTCCTATGTAAAAAGGGCATGGATGGGTGCCACATATCACCTCCGTCTAATTAAGGATACATTTGTTAGAATAGCAAGACAATAGAGAGTTTTATGGCCCAATAGTATAATGAGGGACAACTTTAAATAATTTTATCATAATAGAGGGACAAATCAGACCCTTTTCAGTACTAGAAATATATAACAAAAAAAAATGCGCAATCCAAATGTATAATCCTATAGTTTTCCATAGTTTTCAATTAATCTAACTGCTAAAGTTTGGTAAATATTTTATGGAGTTAAAAAACTGTACTTTAACAAATTTAAAGGATCAAAACTATTCAAAAAGTATACTTAAAGGACTGTTTTAAACATACCACTAAACATAAGGAACCATTTTTATCATTTTGTTGACAAAATGGCACAATCATGGGACGACAAGAGCTGGCCTTCGGATTCCCACATTCGGCTTTGGCTCTAACTATTGTCTCTTATCATTATTGTGGCTTATCTTGCTGCGTGTTCTTCACTGCCCAATCTGGTTCTGTAGTTCCTACTCCGAAAATTCTCAGCTTTCTTTTAATCTCACTTCGAAGTTCGAACTGTTGTTTCTTGAAACCGAAACCCATTTGGCAAAACAAAGTTAAAATTTTCAAATGGCTTCAGTCGTAGCTAAGCTGAATCCTCCTCCGTTAGCCATCAGTGGAAGACAGTCCCTTTTTGGAACTGTTCAGACATCTACTCTTTCTATACCCAGGAGTAAGTTTCTTCAATATATATCCGCAATTATAATTTCTTTTTCTCATTTTATTGTTGACAGTACATGATTTGGATTTTGGACAATAAGATGTAGTGAACTTAATAACTAGAGTTCATTTTTTAGTCTTACTGAAGTAGTATAATCTTGAGGTTGTGTTTGCAATTTAGTAGGTGAAATTTCAGTAAAAAAACCGGGATTGTAACTTTTGGTGAAGGGGAAAATGACCCCTTTTTACTAGGGTAGACCATTGACCTTGATGTCACTTGACACTTCTCATATAGTTGTAGTTGGAGAAAGTGAATTCTGCTGGTCATGTGGACATCTTACATTAATTTAGTATACTTAAAATGGAGTGGGAAACATGGGATGATGCTACATTTCAGTAGAATTTAAAGACTAGTATGAATGTTTATCGTTTATATAGGTGTATTTGATCCATAGAGAAGACTTAACGAGCAGAGCTAGCGATTAGTCAATTAACTATCATATATTTACTATAGATAGAAGTAAATGAGCCGGTTAGATGAGGCTATCCTGAAGTAAATTGTACTCATACGTTACAGACTCCTTCTGACTTTTACTCTTTAATTGTAGCAAGACAAAGTCATCTGGCCATCACAGCAAAGGCTACGAGTGATAGTTCTGAATCCTCAAGTGTTGTTCAATCAATAAAGAATATCGTGAGTACCCCTTCTCTCCTTTTGTTCTATCATATCTTGATTCCTATAGTTCATTGTAGTGACGAGAATCAGAATCAATCCAATGCTCATTTCTCTTGGGAAAAAAATAAATCCAAAATGAAGCTGTCAATAGATCTTAAGTCGTTTTTTAATCATTTGCACTTTTGCAGCCGTGCAATTTTTGTTGATTGCAAAAGGCCAAAGATTCCATCCGACACTCCCCTTCATCCCCCCCCAAAGAAAAGAAAAAAAGAAAAAAAAGTCTGGAACTGTAAAGCAATATAGATCTTATTCCTTATTTGTTATGCTTCGATGGTTGAATTGTGGCTTGTTTGATTGTTGAAACAGTGGGACAAGCCTGAAGACCGTGTTGCTGTAATTGGGTTGGGAATTGCTGCTATTGTTGGTTTCTGGGCTTCTTCAAATCTTATTGTGGTAATTGTTGTTGCTTTATATGTATAGATGGTGGAGTTATATTATGCCCATACCACATTGACAAGTCTACAATATCACCTCTTTGGTGATTGACAAAATCTCTATGACATTTGCAATCAGCGATACTATCCAAGAATATATTGAGCTCCAATGCCCTCTGCTGGAAACAGCACTAGTTCAACGTCTGACCTCAAACTAGTATTTTTACATCAGTGTTAGGCTTATCACTGTTGCTTTAGCATATACTACTGAGAGATCCATAGATTTTTATTATTGAGAATTGTGAATGTACTGATGTTTTTAAGTTTTGTATAGGCAATCGACCGCCTGCCCCTCATTCCAAGTGTGTTTGAATTCGTTGGGATATTGTTTTCTTCTGTAAGTACTGAAGCACACTTATTTTCTCCTGTATTATTGAGGAACAATAGATAAAGTTAGCTCTCTTTTATCGTTTCAGTTGTCAAATGGTGAGTTTAGTATGTTCGGATTCTGATTTCCTCAGTAATCATTAACCTAATGCATTTCCTGTTTTTTCTCTTTTCCAGTGGTTCGTATACAGATACCTCTTATTCAAGCCGGACAGGTAAAAAACTCTAACAAATATACCCTTTTTTCTTACCAAGTGTCTCCAATCTTACTCCCTCCTTCCCTTAGCTGTTTAAGTCTGTTTTGTACATGTAACTAGTGAAAGATACCACTAAACCTTGTGCTTTTCGTATGTCTGGTAGCCATTTTTGGTTTCAACCGTCTCCAAATTCTTCATTCGGATGCTATTGCATGGTTGCCTCAGTCAATTTATAGTTTTTACACTGGTGTCCGACCATACACATTTAGTTGTCTGCTTTACTTCGTTCATAGTTGATACTATGCGCTCCACCTCACGTTTTCTTTATATTTCCAAATGACAGGAAAGAATTGTTTCAAGCTATCAATAAATCAATATCAGATATCTTGGGCCAGTGATCTGAAAATAGTTAGATGATATAATTCATGTTGTACTTTATGTATCCAAGCATTACAAAAATGCTGAATCATTTTACGGGTGAAATGATATGCTCAAATGAGCAACTTGCACTTGAAAAAAGCAGAGGCAAGTCAGAATCAGTCTCACTGATCAACTTATGTGATTGCAGTTTGATCTATAATTTGTTAATATACCTTTTGGCTACTGAAACAATAGTGTTTTCACCGTCTGTCTCTCAACATCGTTTGGTTTTTTACCGCGCTGTCATATTCAGTTTGATCCATCAACGGTTCATGGATTTGGCAGAATTCAGTATGTCGAGGTGAAACTCAATGAGAAAATAAGTTTCGTTAATCTTTACTTATAGTTATTGCATTATTCATTACCTAACATTGTTAAATTGTCATGTGATCTTTTATTAGCGTACTAATTGACTTAATATCTTGCTTATTACCCTTTAATCATATGTACATATAAATTTTTTATTCCTAAATAATTAATTATTAACTATTTATGCCATGTGATTTAAGGAGATGCTTAAATCTATACTGCTACTTGATTTAAGGAGATGCTTCTTCTTCTCCTTTTAATAATAAATAGATATATATGATGAATTGGGCTAGAAGATGCTAATTCGAACGCCACAATCCAAAGGGTTGGATAACCCAAATTTGAAAATTTGTAAGGTTACAAATGTGTAAGCAAATAGGAACGTCAAGACAGTTAAATCTCTAAACGAAGACTTTTGGGGTATTGCGCCAGAAAGTACTTACATTTGACACTCAAAAAAGTGTATAAAAATTGCATAATTTTTGTATAACATACATAATAAAAGATCACATGACAATTTAACAATGTTAGGTAATGAATAATGCAATAACTATAAGTAAAGATTAACGAAACTTATTTTCTCATTGAGTTTCACCTCGACATACTGAATTCTGCCAAATCCATGAACCGTTGATGGATCAAACTGAATATGACAGCGCGGTAAAAAACCAAACGATGTTGAGAGACAGACGGTGAAAACACTATTGTTTCAGTAGCCAANCGGCGGTTGTATAGTGTTATTTTTTCAAGACTTTTCCCCATTCATGAACAACAATAAACTCAGTGTAATCGTACAAGTGAATAAAAGATCTGAGAAGGATTTTTCTATCTTGCGAAGGTAAAGAGATTTTTTGATAGAGAGGTTATTTCCCCATTCCTTCCCGTTATATTTTCTTCCTAGACATTGTCTAAATATTTGTGACCAATCTATTAATATCATAAGAGAAGGCTCCAAAAATTAGATCTTGCATTTGCCATAATACTTTTTTTATTTTAAGTTTGGTTAATGTATACCAGTGTCATGATCAATGCAAGATCTAAAGGTCTTTACTTTTAGAAAACTTTGTATGAACGAAACAGGCCGAATACAACTGATTAAGACATAATTTATAAAATCATTATAAAAGAAATTAAAAAGAATTTGTTCGAATACAAAAATTTCCAAAATAATTAACGTCAAGATATCATTTACTCCATTAAGCCTATTCGAGTGATAAAAATAAAGCTTTTATTAGAGTGCGCTTTACCTCCCGTAGATACTCGGGTGACAAATAAAAAAAAAAGATAAAAATAAAAATAAAAATATTGAGATTTCCAATTTGTACGCCGTTAACGTTTAAAAGTAGAAAACAAAAAAGAAAAAAGAGGGTGACGGTCGACGCTGAAGTTCACCGTTCCAGCAGCAGATCGATTTCTTTTGCGCCCCTTCCCAAATCTTTCTTGTATCTCCCCTTCCCAAAGGAGGTTTCTTCAAATCCAGCTTCTTCGATCAAATCATTTTCACAAGGTTTAATCCTAAAAAAAAATTCTCAATATTTGATTTTTCACGTTACGTCCCTTGATTTCGTTGGAACTATCTGAATCGGCAATTATGTAATGATGAGATCTGAATAACACCTTCTTAGAAACAATTTTTTGTCTCGGTAGTTTTGTTTGTTGACGTTTTAATTGGATTCCTAGAATTTTGACAATGTGGGATTTAATTTGATAGGATGAAGGAGGTTGCCATATGATTTGAGCTCCGGATCTAGTGTGAAAAGGAATGGCGTGGTTTAGTGGGAAACTTGATTTGGCGAACTTGGATCTTGCCGGTGCCGTCAATAAGCTCAGTGAGAGTGTCAAAAACATTGAAAAGAATTTCGATACCGCACTTGGTCTCGAGGAGAAATCTGATGAATCTACTAGCACTGAAGGTATCTCCTTTCGATCGTTATATGATTATTATACTTTTCATCGTTTTATCTATTACGCTTATGTCGGTCCAAACTTCAATTAGCTAATCCTAGACATAGTTGGGTTCACCTATATAGATGTATGTCAATTCCACTATTCAGGAAAATTAGGATTCTTTTGAACTAGAGTTTCTTTAAATCTCACACCTATCACTATAATAATTTAAAGTCCTGAACCAGACTAAAAAGAGTCTTGGCAAAACATCCGGTCCTAATGTAAGTGTAATCCCGAACAAATCATAGATTCTGGCAAAAGTTGCAAATTGGTAGCCTCTATACCATATTCCATGCATTCAGTTAAGCCCACTTAAGTATAATATATTGCTGTTTTTTAGGAATAGTCAAATTTCAATTTCAATGCTTCCTTTTTTTCTTGTGATTGCATGCAGCTTCAGGATTATGGCCTTCAAGTACGGATAGGAAGGCCTTGTTTGATCCTGTCATGGCTTTTATGGGACAAAAAGGTGGGGAGACTGCTGTAGAATCTGTAGAGAAAGCTGAGTCATCAAAGCCCGCCTTGCCCACAGAGGATGTAGTTGAAGATTCAGCTGAATCTACGGTTCAACATGATGTAGTTCCTAAAGAGCCAAAAGAAGAAACAAGGGACGTAATTGAGCAAACTAAATCTGCTGAAGAAGCGAATGAAGAAGCACAAAATGTTGATGAGAAACCAAACCAAAAGATATCTGCTGAAGAAGAAAATGAGGAACCAAGAGCTGCTGATGTCAAATTAGACTCTGCTATGGAAACAAAGGTTGAGAGGGAAGAGCAAAGAAGTGCTACCAGACCAGATGAAAGAAAAGCTGAAATTGATTCAGTGACTGAAGCGTCAGAAGTCAATTTAGATCATGCTCAGGAAAAATCTCCAGAAATCCCTCAAAAGAATATTCCAAAGGAAGAATCATCCGAAAATCTGGAGTTGGTTGCCTCCCAAACATCAAATGCTTTATCTCAAACTGAAGTTGGTATCCCGCTGCTTGTTGACTCACAGGAAAATACCGACGATGACAGGGAACAGAAGAAAGAAGTCACTGATGAATCTCCTCTAGTTCAATCACAGGATGCATCAAGTGACCGAGCAGACAGGGAAGAGAAGAAAGAAGTCACCGAGGAGTCTCCTCCAGTTCAATCACAGGATGCGTCAAGTGACCGAGCAGAAAGTGGAAGACCTTCTGTTTCCGATTCTGTAACTGCCAGTGAAGATGGCAGTGTTGAAGAGCATTCTAACAGGAGCTTTCTTGGTGACCAGCACACAGATGAAGGTCGAAAAAGGGTATCTGAATCAGTTATGCATGAAAATGAGTCAGTTAGTCGACCTGTTGGGGCTACACAGCGAGGAAATGATCACGAGACTGACATGAAAGAACAACGGTTGAGTTCCGGAAGCAACTGTTCAGATTTTACAGACACAGTGGTTGAACTGGAGAAGCTGAAGAAGGAAATGAAAATGATGGAAACTGCATTACAAGGAGCTGCTAGACAAGCACAGGTATGCCCTTATGCTCTTTTAACAGAAATTTATGCACCTGGTGATCCTCAGTATCAGCAATAATGCAGGATAACATGCTGAATAAAACAGGGAAATGTCAAGGTTCTGAATCTATCGATATTGAGAATATGAACTATTTTGGTGTCTGCACCTGAAGTAGGAGTGTCCAATAATTCCAATTGTGTTATCTAAAGATTAGCTCAATCCCATTTCGTTTTCAATCATTCTCCCAACTTGTGAGGTCATCGATAAAAGTTGCTTCAGTGAGTTGAATTTTAACTAAAGCCAGCTTCAGTTAAAAAAGTCTTGATTTGAATCTTCTGTGTGCGTCATTGACTCATTCCATTTGACATTTTCTTGCACTTGTCTTATATAACATAGTTTCCCATCTTGAGGTCCCAAAATGTTTGAAAGCATGGATATTTCCCGTTGTTCGAGTCTATGGATCCTTTGAAAAGTTGCAACATTTACTGGCACGGGATGTTGGTACACGCCTAAAGACAAGCCTTAGAGGGAAGCTAAAAATGTGTTACATTTAGCCCTTTCTTATTATGCAGGAAGATTATTCCAAAGCCAATAAATAAATATTAGGTTTTGGGAGATTGGGACTAATTTTTCCCTTTAGGTGCTTAACTTCTCATTATCCAAACTTTGTAGGCGTTTGGACATAAGAATTGTAAAATTCGAAAAAATGGTGAGATTTTTTTCAAGTGAAAATGGTATTTGAAATTTAGAGTTGTGTTAGGACATAAATTTTAGTTTGGGTTGTTTTTGAAGTTTTGTGAGTGAAAATTTTGAAAAACAGCTTTTTGGAGTTTTTCAAATTTTCGAAAATTTCTAAAATGCATCTTCAGGTGAAAATTGGAAATTTTATGAACAAACGCTTATTTCGAAAAAAAGTGAAATTTTTTTGGAAAAATCTTCCATCAAATTTTATGTCCAAACGGGCACTTATTGTTATGCAGCATACTTGAAAAAAGAATTCACTTGGTGTGCTGGACCTGAATTTCAGTTCTTGCTTATAAATATGAACATTCAATGAGATGACATATTACTGTTTTTCCTTAGGCGAAAGCTGATGAAATTGCGAAGTTGATGAATGAGAACGAGCAATTGAAGTCTGCTATTGAGGATCTGAGAGTAAGTTCCCATCATTTTAAAGTTCCTTTCGAGGCTATAACTCATTTTGTTGCTGTCTACTATTTTTTCAAATGGCACGAGTCAAAGGCATACTATAGTTTCAGGATGGATCATCCTTTTCATTTTTTTTAAAATTTATTCTATGTTTATTCTAGTTTTAATTTTCTGCTTGTTATTTAATGATATTTCTTTCACTTTGGCCCCTTGCTTGCATTTTTTCTTCTGGATAGGTAAATCTCACATGTGGGCCAGTATTGTGTAAGCTCTCTGCTTAACTGGTCAAGTCATCTTAATTACCAGCTAACTTGTTAAGCACTTCTTATAAATATCGTCAATATGATCGGACTTCTCTGGACTCGATGTGTGGAGGGCAGGAAGAATTATAGCTGTGGCATAGTGTTACATCATTGGTGACCTTGACATCAATACACATTGCATGTTCTCTTAGACTAATTGTATCTTCTCTTCTGTTTGTCAGATGACTTGTACTTAATATGTTCTGTCATTCTCTTACTGCTTGTTTCGTATATCAGTTTAGGTACAGAATAATTTGGGCAACAATCATCCTTGCAAGCAATTCTTCTATCGTTCATTTTATCTTTCCTTTAGTATTAATATAATTTGTGCGATTGGGTCTGTAATTGCTGCTGGATACAGCGCACCGATATCCATGTGTTTTGTAATGAATAAATGGGTCAAACTTTAATTAATATTTTTTTTAAATTTTTTTTTATAACCGTGGTGTCCGGGCTAGCTTGCGCTCACCTCAACTAATTCCACGGGGTACCTGCTATCTCCCACTTCATTGACCACTAGGGTACATCCTTGGGTGCTTATTTAAACTGATGAGTTCTAATGCAGTTTTTAAAACTTTCTAGTTCCCCATTCTGCAGCTTTCCTCTTATGTTGACTTTAGGTTCATCTTTCAGCCCTCAAAACTCCCTTCTACTTTTATCTTTCTCTGCTTACTCGCACTAATTTTATACAGAGGAAGTCCAATGATGCAGAAGTTGAATCACTGCGAGAAGAGTACCATCAAAAAGTGTCTGCTCTTGAGAGAAAGGTATGTATGTGTTCAAAGGATGTTCAGCTTGAACTTCCACTGCTGTAGTTTGTACTTGCATTACCACTTAATCATCAGCTGTTTCTCATTGCAACAGTAATATGAATTTCTTGAAAAACAGTTTGATTGAGCTTACACGTTGTTGATTAGTTTTGCTGCTTCATTTAGGCATCACTGAATTGCCCTGCTTCATCTTTTATGCCTTTAACTTCTTCATATTTATGCTCAGAGATTCTGTCTAATGTTTGTGTGGTCCTTAGTTTTCAAGTTTTTAAATGGTTCTAGTAGACTCTAACAATGCAGGAATGTCTTGCTGATGGGTGAATAAGTGAAGAAAATTGTGCCTCTATGGGTCGAACCCCTTTCATGTTAAGTAGTAAGACTATATTTTTACTAAATATATGAATTGCTTGTTATTTTAAAAATGAAAGAAATTAAAAGTAGAAGCAGCTTCTTTTATGCTGCACAGACATGATATTTGGAGAATTAAGAGAAAGGTTTTGTTGGCTGGCAAATTTCCAAGCTTTCTAAGTTAATTGATAATTTTGAAGAAATTTTACCATCCTTTCCTAATATATATATTTACTGCTGAAACCTCGTATGTACTTTCTAGAATTACAGTTCCCCGGTTAATTTTTCTAAAGAAAATCCTCTTACCTTAATTTTAATCTTTGTTTGTGTCATGCTTGAGGGCATCGTTGTTGTTGTTTCTTTAATATGGAAGTGTGAATAGGCATATCAAAATATCTTATTACTGATCAAAATATTACTTCAAAGGCCCTAGGGCTTTGTTCTAGTGGCAAGAGTGCAACACGTGATGTGCAGGTTAGACACACTTCATAAGTTGTACCTTGCCACAGACAAAAGTCTAGTACTTGAGTGGAGAAGGTGGGAGGAGGGGGATAATCCACCAAAGTTCGATTTGCGTGCTACTTGGTTTTTGGGGATTTCTTGGCTATAAAAAAAAAGTATATTAGAAAGTTCTGAAATAATTGGAAGTCAAAGAAACTGGGAAAAATGAAGAAAATAAGATAATTTATGGGTGGAGTAGCGCGCAACCTTTATAAACCCTTAAGATGCCTTATTTACCCGATGTGAGACTTCAACGCACACTTCTACATGTATAACCTGATTTTTGGGCTCACACATGGACTTGAATGTGGACTAACGAGTGCGAGCACATGCATGCTAAGGTTTTGATTTTTGATACCATGTGATAGAATCCGAACATTTAATTCAAACCCTTAAGAAAATAGGTGGAGAAGTGCAAGATCGTAATAAACTCCTCAGGATGTCTGAATAAACTCGACGTCAGTGTTATCAAAGGCAAAAAGCGCAAAAAGCTCTAAGGTCTGTTGGGGCTTTAAGCTCAAATAAAGCATGAGCTTTAATGCAGAAAGACGCAAATGGAAAAAAACTACAAATATGTATGTATAGTCTAAGACTAATATCTATAAGCATGAATATCAAATATATGGACAAAGAAATTTAAGAAATTTTATTATAAAGTGAAAATATCAATTGTTTTGCATCGCCTCTTCATGATTAGGCTTATTGGCAAGGAAAAGTATGCCTTAGAGCATTGATGACAACGTTGAAGCGCCCTCTAAGCGAGATCATGTTTTGAGCCTCGCTTCACGGCTTAAGCGCGCCTTTAATAACATTGCTCGATGTAGGATATAATGTAACTCGAGGACAAATTTGCTTCTTTGCAGATTTTTCCTCTTTTCCTTCATTTAGAAGATATTTTCTTTTATGTCTTTTTTAAAATCCATGCCGAGCCTGAAATATTTCTCAGCCTTTTCCTTCTTTGGTCAGAGAAATCTTTTATAAATTTACTGTATAAAGCTTACAAAACTCCGTATATTTCAGAAGGAAATGTTATTAATGCTTCACATGTGGCAATACATTCATATTATAGCTAGGTGATCAAATAATCCGAGACATTAGAGTTGCCGGTTGGAACTTCTAAATGAAGGAAAAGAAGAAAAATTGGAGCTGTCGAGTTTGCAAGGATGCAACCATCTACCTCTCCTTTACTTAAGATCATATTTCCTGTGGAATGTGTCTTAGCATTATTGTTTGCTACTAAAAGGCGAATGTGCAATGTGTCGTTATGTTGTTAAATCTGCTACCACTTTCCATTTTAAAAAAAAGTGTTACTAATGAAAATTTTGACATTCATTTATTTCAGGTTTATGCTCTAACCCGGGAGAGGGATACACTTCGCAGGGAACAGAATAAGAAAAGTGATGCTGCTGCTCTTCTCAAAGAGAAGGATGAGATAATTACTCAAGTAATGGCTGAAGGTATGATAAACTCAAACTGTCTCTAAGAAGTGGTTTTAACGCATTTTACCATCATTTGGCCTTTGTTTCGCATGAAGCTTTCCTACTGTATGTGGCATATAGGACAATTGTAAGTTAAGAACAAGGTAAACTTACATTCCTACAATGTGGTGTCTTAGATTTTATATAGACTATGAATCTTAGATACCATACTCATGCTAGAGTGTGTGTCATATATACTGTAAATCTTTTGTGGAGAACCATATTTTAGTGTAGGATCTCTACTTTTTTGGTATACGGCTTGTATACGGGATTTTCCCATCATTTATATAATCATTTAGTTTGATAGTATTAGTGCTAGTATGGTTCCCTTTTTTCCTTAGTTTGCTATAGCCGCGTGTCTTGTTCTGTTACTACTTACCTTCGGTAATTCCGTAGTTTGCTAGCAGTACTTCGTCATATTCTCGTGTGCTACCTTGGACTTATTTGTCTAAATATACTATCTTGCTATTACTTGTTATCGGTACTCCTTTCATATTCTTTGTTGTTATCTCCGATTTAGTTTTCTAACTATTTGTCTTCCTATCACTTGCTATCAGGGCTCCCTTCACCTTCTTTAGTCGAGGGTCAATCGGAAACAGTCACTCTACCCTTCCAGGGTAGGGGTAAGGCTGCGTACATCGTACCCTTCGCATACCCCACTTGGTGGGATTATACTGGGTAGTTGTTGTTGTTATATAATCATTTACCTTATCAAAAAACATATGTGTGGATCATGCTTGTTGCTAATATGTAGGTAGTGTTACAATAAAAATTTGAAACAAAAAGAAGGCTCAATGGTGATGCTGTAAGAAGTTGATGCAGTGTGTTAGGAATTAGTATTGAGAAATTTTCATTTCACATAATCTTGAGCTCAATTTGCACATTTACATTTTGTAATTGGTGCATACAAATCATTAGTAACACTTTTTTCTGTGTAAGGTTCCTCATGGATAGGGTTAAGGTCCTTCTTGATCTTCTAGACAAACATCCAAAAAAAGTTAAGTTACATATTGTGGACAAAATTTCTGGTAAATCTGTCATGTATTACCAGGAGGTGGTGTATGACAATCTTCCAAAGTATTGTACGTATTGCAAACATCAGGTGCATGAAGAAAGAGTTTGTCAAGTGATGAATGGAAAATCTGGAGACGATGTGATGGCAAAGGGTGTAACAATAGATAGCAATCTGCCAGATATTGGCGTGAGCAGTTACAAGGGGATGCTAGAGATTTTTTGAATGCTAAAAGAGCTGGCCAAAGTGTGGTGGAAATACCAGTAGTGGTGAGAAGCAGGTGTTGCAGATACAACCTAATGAAGTACAAAAAACAGGCTACTGGGAGGAACAATAGTATGGTTAATGCAGGACAAAATCGAGAAGTGGTTTTGAGTACTGCTGCTGGTGCTATTGAAAATACAGCAGCACCACAAGAGACAACTCCAGTTGTGCCTATAGAGGATGCTTTAAAGTTGGAGAAAGGCTAAACCTTCAAGAGATGTCCCTGCCTCTACTGTTTTTGCAAGAATGTAATTAGCTACTGCTGGTGCCTTGAGAGCTACAGCTGATCGCTAATGTTAATGCACAAACTGGGAAGGAAACAATTGATAGGGCAGTTGGTAATCGAACTACTGTGGGACACGATAAGGTAGGTGCTGGGCTGTAAATTATGCAACTTCTTCAGGGTGATAAGGTTGTTAATGAGACTAAACAATCTCAAGCACCAGCTGGAAATAAGCAGCTAACAACTGCAAAACATACCTCTGATCGAGATGATGATGCCCAGACTTCAGGGAATGTAAAGGCTGGACATAAGGGTAGATCTAAGGAGATTGGAACTGGGGATACTGTTGAGGTTAATAATACGAGAAAAATGAAGAAGGTTGGAACGTGGTAACAACTAGAAAATCACCTGCAAAGAAGGTGGTATCACTAAGACGGCAGAACCCAGGTGTTCGACGAAATGTCACTAGCATTGTTTCCAACTCAAATGCTTTTGAGACTCTAGCAGCTGAGGAGGATGGTGAACGTGATACAACAATGTTAAAGCATGATATGATGACCAAGCAAATAGTTCCATGCTCTAGCAGTGGAAAAGGAGGTCAAGACAGCGAGATTTTGGCTAAGGATTTGGGTGTTCGACAGAATGCCTCAAAGAAGAATTTGATGGAGGAATTAACGAGCAAACAAGCTCACAATTCCAATAGGAAGAGTACAAATAAGGGGGACAAAAGCACCAGTAGTGTTGCTTCTATGCCTTGGCTATATAATCACTTCTCTGCGCCTCACATTGCTTAGGCGAGTGCCTAGGGCTAGTTTTATTAATAATAATAAAAAAGAAACCACATAGGAAGAGTACAAATAAGGGAGACAAAAGCACCAGTAGTGTTGCTTCTATGCCTTGGCTATATAATCACTTCTCTGCGCTTCACATTGCCTTATGATGGCAGCCTCATGTAGAGGATCATGGTGTAGCTGCCGGCAAAGTCTCACGAGGGCATATAATCTCATAGTCGTTTGGATATATTCCCAAAGGCATAGGACTTAAGCAAACACATACTGGGCTACACCTTACCTTACTAATCCTATTGAGGCATAAAAATACCTTATCTACTAGCAAGCATGAAGAAAATACGAACTACTAAGGACACTATGATCATCACAGAGTTTATAGCATACTCTATGATGATATTACAAATGATGATACTTAAAAAGTATAAAATAAAACAATGTACAAAATTGAGTCTTGCCTCTCTTTTTTCAACCTTGTGCACTCTTCAATTTGTATCTCCTTGTCTTCTTCTTCTAACCTCTTCAATATATATGCAAAATTCATCATTTCTTTTTGGAGCGGTTGGACTTCTTCGTTGACGTGGTTGAGGTAACCACTTTTTGCTTTGCGACTCTCATTGGGGGTCGCCTAATATTTACTTCCTCATTAGCCTTGCCGTCCCAACTCTTCTTCCTTGTATGGGATTTCTTAGCTTTACCACTATGCATAGGTGATAAATCACCTCTTTTAGCCGCCTCTGCCCGACATTGTTGTAGCATTTCATCTTCCTCTCCTTCTTCGTACATATCCTTCCAACGTTCACTGGATTTTGCAACTTTTGGACAGTGTCTTGTGTCATCAAAACATTTGTATCTTGTGCCTTTGTCATGACTGCCTTGTCTTGATGTTGCTCAACAATATTGTGCTTGTACCTTGCCGTGTGTCTAGTGCTCAAGTTATGAATTGAATTCAAGGAATGTTTAGTACTTACCAATGCATCCAGTAGCAATTTATCCTCCAAAGATATGACTGTAGTGCTTGCACGATGTTGCTGCTGCCCAGCATGGATGGTGTTGCTGCATTTTGATCATCACCAGTTGTAATGGCTGGAGTGTTTGTACCTAGCTGCTGCTGCAACACTATCGTTGTATGAGTTACTGCATTTTGATCTCTTGTAGTACACCTGGAGAATTTCTGGGAATAAAAGCTGGAGCATTGAAGTTAAGCTTGTTTTTATGACTTGCGTTCGAGGTACAATCTTTATTTGGCAGTGTTGGTGAGCCTACTGAAAGCACATCTTCATCTTCACTCTCTCGAGCAGCATAATCAGTAGATTCCCCAGCTTCCTCATCCCCC
>ML401855.1:28286-42997 GCA_005239525.1 Nicotiana knightiana
GTTCTCTTCTTCATCTTCCTCCACTTGGTCAGCCCAAGTTTTGGATTTACTAACCATCTCTCAAATTTTCTTGTATAATTTAATTTTTTTTCCCGGTGGACAGCATCAACTGCCTAGACTCACCTCCATATTCACCAAAAGACTCAGCTAACTGTGAAGGAACTTCAAACACGGATGTGTTCGAAGTAACTATTGGTTGTTTAACCATAGTGGTATTCACTACCATTGCAGCCTTGGCATCTTTGGTAATTTTTTCCACTATTGGAACTGTGAGCTTGCTTGCTCGTTAATTCCTCCATCAGATTCTTCTTTGAGGCATTCCGTCGAACACCCAAATCCTTAGCCAAAATCTCGCTGTCTTGACCTCCTTTCCACTGTTGGAGCATGGAACTATTTGCTTGGTAATCATATCATCCTTTAACATTGTTGAATCAGGTTCACCATCTCGGCTGCTAGAGTCTCAAAAGCATTTGAGTTGGAAACAATGCTTTTTGCTCGTGTTATTACCCTCAACAGTATCCCCAGTTCCAGCCTCCTTAGATCTGACCTTATGTCCGGCCTTTACATTCCCTAAAGCCTGGGCCTCAGCATCTCGATCAGAGGTATGTTTTGCAGTTGTTAGCTGCTTATTTCCAGCTGGTGCTTGAGATTGTTTATCCTCATTAACAACCTTATAACCTGAAGAAGTTGCATAATTTACAGCCCCAACACTTACCTTATCGTGTCCCACAGTAGTTCGATTACCAACTGCCCTATCAATTGTTTCCTTCCCAGTTTGTGCATTAACATTAGCGATCAGCTGTAGCTCTCAAGGCACCAGCAGTAGCTAAGTACATTCTTGCAAAAACAGTAGAGGCAGGGACATCTCTTGAAGGTTTAGGCGCCCTTTCTCCAACTTTAAAGCATCCTCTATAGGCACAACTGGAGTTGTCTCTTAAAACCACTTCTCGATTTTGTCATGCATTAACCATACCATTGTTCCTCCCAGTAGCCTGTTTTTTGTACTTCATTAGGTTGTATCTGCAACACCTGCTTCTCACCACTACTGGTATTATTTGCTGCTATTTCCACCACACTTTGGCCAACTCTTTTAGCATTCAAAAAATCTCTAGCATCCCCTTGTAACTGCTCACGTCAATATCTGGCAGATTGCTATCTATTGTTACACCCTTTGCCATCACATCGTCTCCAGATTTTCCATTCATCACTTGACAAACTCTTTCCTCATGCCCCTGATATTTGCAATACGTACAATACTTTGAAAGATTGTCATACACCACCTCCTGGTAATACATGACATATTTACCAGAAATTTTGTCCACAATATGTAACTTAACTTTTTTTGGATGATTGTCTAGAAGATCAAGAAGGACCTTAACCCTTTGTCCACAACAAGAGCTTTACCCACAACTGAAGCAATAGACATTAACGACCTCGTAGCAAAAAAATTAGGCAGCAAACCTGGAAGGGAAATCCACACGACTGCCATAGATGTTTCCTCCTTTGGATTGAACCCTAACATCCATGGAAAAGTTCTGAAGAAGTATTCATCACCTTTGAATTTAAGATATCCGGTCGACCTTGACAGGAACTGAACATAATCGTTATATAGATCAAACCTAACCAGCTAGTGACGAAACTCAAGCTGTCCGATGTTACATTGAATTGCGATGGAAAAATCCTTCTAATCTCCTGTTAACTCAGGTTTTCCATATGAAAACTTCACCACAACTGCTTGATGGAGTCCTTCTTCCCTTGTAAATTTAGTAACCTCCTCCATGGTAAATTTTTATCGTTTCCATGAACGACCTTAACAGGAAACAACTCGATTTTTGTCGAACTTGTGGTAGATTGTTTTGGATAAAGCTGCGCAGCATAGGATTATTTTGGATTAGGGTTACGAAGTGTTTCATTAAGGATTTGGATCGGCTCTCCCACATCCAAAGGCTAGGGAGAGATTGCAGCAGCCATGGCTGCCCTAATTCACCATGAAATCACCCAGGAGAGAGCGTTTGTCGTGGGTTTTGGTTTAGTTTTTTCTTAAAGCAAATATACCACTAGGCAGGCTGCCTAGTGGCTAATATATTTATATAAATCCCAAAATTTGGGTCCAAAACTTACAAGATGTCCAAACCAATATAAAGAATGCAAAATACTAGCTATTACTATGAATATAAAGCTAATACGAATGAGCTAGCTATTACACAGAATAAAGATGAATGCTTCCTACTCCTAAGTGAATCCACTAGGCTGAGATCACAATACCTGAGCTAGACTGAGCGACCTTAATACCTAAAAAATACTTTAATCTGCCCAGATCCTTAGTCTGAAAGTGCTGAAAGAGATGTTGCTTAAACTAGTAATACCATCCTGATCATTGCCGATGATAACAATATCATCAACATAAACCACCAGATAAATACAAAGATTTGAAGCAGAATGCCGATAAAACACAGAGTGATCAGCTTCACTGTGAGTCATGCCAAACTCCTGAATGACTGTGCTGAACTTACCAAACCAGACTCGAGAAGAATGCTTTAGATCATAGATAGACCGGCGCAACCGACACACAAGGCCACTAGACTCCCCCTAAGCAACAAAACCGGGTGGTTGAACTGGACTAAGTGGTGGAACTGGAGTTGTAGAGGAAGATGAATGGGAGATAGTGCTAGTAGCACCTCAGAAATATCTAAGTAATCACATGGACTTGTGAAGTATGATTGGGTTTCAAAGAAGGTAACATCAGCGGACAAAAGGTACCGCCGGAGGTCAGGAGAATAGCATCGATACCCCTTTTGCATTCTCGAATAACCTAGAAATACGCACTTAAGAGCACGAGGAGCTAACTTATCTTTTCCTGGAGCAAGGTTATGAACAAAACACGTGCTCCCAAAGACACGGGGTGGAAGAGAGAACAAATATAAGTGGGGAAATAGGACAGAGAATGGAACTTGATTCTGGATAGTTGAAGATGTCATACGATTATTAAGATAGCAAGGTGTAAGAACTGCATCCCTTCAAAAACACAACAAAACATGAGACTGTATGAGTAGGGTACGAGCAGTTTCAATAAGATGTCTATTCTTTCAGCTACCCCATTTTGTTGAGATGTGTACAGACAAGATGTTTGATGAATAATCCCATGAGAGTTCATAAACTGTTGAAATGGGGAAGACAAATACTCTAGGGCATTATCACTACGAAATGTGCGGATAGAAACTCTAAATTGATTTTTAATAACATTTGAATGACTAAAGTAAAAGGTGACTTTGCTCGATTATCAAGACGCCGGGGGAAATGGGAGCGGTTATGCTTACCGAGCTGGCATGACTCACACTCTAGAGTGGCATAGTGAGATAAACCAGGTACCATTTTCTGAAGTATTGACAAACTAGGATGTCCCAACCGTTTATATAATAAATCCGGTGAATCAATAACAAGACAAGTAGTTGAAGGAAGACAAGATGTGAGTCCATGTGATTTTGCAAGGATAAGGTAATAAAGTCCATCTGATTCACGCCCGGTACCAATAATCCGCGCTGTACTGTGTTCCTGTATAAAAACAAGGTCATCAAGAAATAAAACAGAGCATTTAAGTGATTTGGCTAAGCGAATAACGACTATGAGATTAAAGGGTCTACCGGGAACATAAAGAACTGAATGTAAAAGTGAGGAAGGAAGTGGACTTGCTTGACCTATTCCAGTTGCCCTGGTTTGAGACCCGTTAGCCATTGTGACTGTTGGGAGAGATTGAGAACATGAATTAGTAGTGAAAAGAGATTTGTTACCAGAAATATGATCAGATGCACCTGAATCGATGACCCAAGACTCAGAGGTTGAATATTGGGAGACACAAGTCACACTACTATCTATTTGAACAATGAAGCTATCCTGAAGATGTCTGTTTACATGCTTTGTACTGAAGGAACTCTATATAATCCGGTAGAGAAACCATCCAACTATTCATAGTATTGGATTCCATTTTGCTACAACCAATTTCTTAAATTCTTGATTACAACTTGTATGGTTAACCTTCGGATGCCAAATCAGAAACACCTTTCGTTTTTTTGGGAGGAAAAACACTGTTCACTCGCCGGAAAATAAAAAGGTTGCCGGAATTTGATGAAACTTGAATAGCCAGACTCGGAATAACGTTCTGAGAAGGCTGTCCAAAGGAGCTTCATCGGAAACTGACGGGAAGGTGGTCCAAGCGATAGATCTCGCCGGAAAATTCACACTCTGGTCGCCGCGTGGGTGGTGTTTTTCCGATGGGGTTTTGTGGGGTTTGGTCGCCGGAGGATGGAGAAGACTGTGGTGGTTTTGGTTTATGCACAACACCAGTAAAAATTTTTGACGCGAACAACAATTGCACAACAACAACTGATTTCTTCCCGAATGTCGTTAGAATGACTCACAACGATAATTATCTCAACAATGCTCTGATACCACGTGAGAATGCACGGGAGAAAAATCTATTATTAATATTAATTGTAATACAATGAACCCTATTTATAAGTACACATAATATATATCCTACTCCTATTCCATACGGGACTCAGACTAATTACATATATATATTCTAACAGGTTTGATAGTTTTGTTGGTATTTGAATGGTTTGAATTATATTATGATGTCTGATGACGAAGTTTAACAGTTCCCGAGTTGAATCTATGACAGTTCATTATGTGTTTTTAAGTTTCTTTCTGAAAGTTATGATCTATAGATGCTTCTTGCTTTTCTGTTTTGTTTATTTAGGCTTGGATGTTGGTGGCATCTTAAAAGAACAGAGGACAACAAGCCACCTTAGGCACTCTAGTGAACTAAATTAAGGTTATTTGGAGAGGATAGGATACTAGGTCAAGATTAGACCTTCAGATACACCGGTCGAAGTTGTGTAACCATGACAATGGAAGGTGTTAAAAAAGAGACGTGTTAGACCTAACTTACGTGGAAATAAATTATTTCAAAAGACGTACAATATCTTGGAACTTATGCAGACTTATAGAAAAATAAAACCCAATAGAAAGAAAAAGATCCATACAGGTAATACCAACTAGCTGGGGTTAATGGTTAGTCATGTTGGTAATATTATGTTAGGTTCTGTGTTCAATAATCTTTTTAGAAGTTTGTATGTTTTAGTAGAGGGGCTTTTAGTGCTCGAGAACCTAAAATATTGAATATTTGAAAGAAACGGGCTCAAATGGATAGCGAGGATTCATATAGCCAACTACATCTAGCTTGGGATAGAGGAGTAGTTATAATAGCGTAATAATTGTTTTACTTACAGGTTTTATGAAAGATACAAATATATGTAATAAATTCCATGTCTTCATATCATACTTGTATCTTACATGCTCTACTGGTATCTGTATCAATGCTACTTAGATGGTAACTATGGTACATTGATTAGATGTCTGGAAGTAACTTGATAGCTAGATGTTTCTGGGGGTTGGAAATGACTGATAGAGTAAGCAGTCAACTGTGCTACATAGCAAATTGGGTTTAGACATACATTATGAGTCCAGAATAGGATCAGCAATGGACAGTGATCATTTTAGGACCTCCCTGCACGGACCGTAAATGGGTCTCAAAATTTACACCTACAACTGCACCAAGCATTATAAAGCTTTTCAAATTACAGGGTGTGTTTAGGGTCACTAGGATTCTATCTCTTCTCTAATTTTGATTTCATTAGAGAAAATTGAAATTCAAGATTGGTCGAATAGGCTGTTTGGGTGTAATGCGACAATCTGATAGGTACTCATGTCTTAAAACATGGGTTCCTTGGAAGAAGTCTGAAGTTTGTGCATGCTGTAAGTTACATCATATCCAGCCTTTTGTGAGGAACTTTATCTGTTGCTGAACCTTTGGCTAGAGTCTCCTCTTTTTTTTTTTGATTGGTATGTTTGTCTAGAGTCTCCTGTTGACACAGTTTAATCTTTTACCTGGTTGACACGTATATCATATTATGTGGAGAAATATCTTCATTCCCCTACAGTTTGTATAAGCCCTATAATATTTTGGACTCTTCTTATGCCATTTCAATTTTTCAAATGTCTAAAACTTGTTGTTTCTTCCAGGTGAGCAGCTTTCTAAAAAGCAAGCTGCCCAAGAAGCTCAGATGAGAAAATTAAGGGCACAGGTGTGGAATCAGGCATACTCATTATTCCATCTCAGAAAGCTTATTTATAAGTTTTAACAAATCTTCCATTTGTTTTGAAAGTTAGATCAGAGAGCTTGAAGAAGAGAAGAAAGGATTACTTACCAAGCTTGAGGTCAGTCATTTTTATTTGATGTAGTGACTTCATTATAGATATTGTGAGGAGTGTCTGAATTTTTCATTGTTAAATAACAAAAGGTGTCTGGATTACTTTCAGCTCTCTCCTATTGTGGTTGTGTTCTTTTTATGTTCAAATGTTGAATTCCTTGTTTTCATTTTCACAAAATGTTTTCTCTGAGTTTTCAGCTAAATAGAGTTTTTTGTTTTAACACTCCTATTATCATTATTGGAGGGTAGAAAATTTTCTAAAACTAACTTTAGCTGCAGCAGAACTTCATCTTAAAAAGTGGAAAGTGTTCAAGATATATTTGGTACGAAGGAAAATATTTTTTGGAGAATGCTTTCTGCAAAATAGGTCACCTTTTGGATAAAATATTTTTCACTAGAAGGTGGAATAGAAAATGTCTTACCTTACATATGGGTGGAAGTCATTTTCCTTCACAATTTTCCCAACTTATTACTTCATATCACTGCTCGACCAACACGTTGGACATTATTATAAATCTTTATACTTAAAGAGTTTCATCAACACGCTATCCAATTTGCTAACATTATTATTAACTATTTGATAAAAAGTCGGAAAATGTTTCTACTCACCAACCAAACACCCGGAAACATTTTTCCGGAAGATAATTTTCAGAAAACGACTTAGTTTCCGGAACTCATGACTTAGAAGTTGCCTTTTGCTAACCTCTTGAGTAGAATCTTGCAAGTGTGCATTTAGCATTTTAAAGATATTTCAGGACGTTTCTTGGTACCTCGCAATTCAAAAGTCTCTCCACGGCTGAAGAATGAAACACTACAACAACCACCCTGAAGAATGAAACACCCATAGTGAAATTTGATTTTTTTTTTGTACATTTACTTCAATGTTCCCTCATTGGGTTCTTGAGTTGTTAACTGAACTTTAGAGCTGTTCCGAGATAGTTTTTAAAATTGTCACCCAACAAGTGTTAGTTGTGGGTTGATTGCTTTATGTTTATTATTTTACTTTACGTGGGATTATGGTAGAAGTTGTTATTTCAAGTTACATACTTATGCCTTTCCTAGGTTGAAGAGAATAAAGTAGAGAGTATAAAGAGAGATAAGGCAGCAACGGAAAAGCTGCTTCATGAAACAGTAGAAAAACATCAAGCAGAACTTGCAACGCAAAAAGATTACTATACTAATGCGCTAAATGCCGCAAGAGAAGCTGAAGCTTTAGCCGAGGCACGGGCTAACAATGAAGCCAGAACTCAACTAGAGGGTCGCCTAAGAGAGGCTGAAGACCGTGAAGCCATGCTTGTTCAGGCACTTGAAGAATTAAGGCAAACACTAAGCAGAACGGAGCAGCAGGTTTACATTCTTGAATAGTGTCCTATCGGGGGTTTCTCCATCTAATTCCCAGTGCCTAATAATTTCTTCACCTGCAGGCAGTTTTTAGGGAAGATATGTTGCGCAGAGACATTGAGGATCTCCAGAAAAGATACCAAGTATAACTGCATTCTACTTTTTTGTTTTGCAATTTTTTTTGCTTTACTGCTTAATTATGTTTGCTTTACATATATTTGGTCTTCTATGTTTAGGCCAGTGAGCGTAGATGTGAGGAGTTGATAACACAAGTTCCTGAATCTACCAGACCTCTTCTAAGGCAGATAGAAGCCATGCAGGTTGCTGCTGAGATGTTATTTTTCATATATAGGTCATGGACCTCATGGTATATGGACCGTTTTTCTAATGACTATGTTTCTGTGCATCTTCTTTGATTACAGGAAACAAACGCCAGAAAGTCTGAAGCTTGGGCTGCTGTCGAGAGAACCTTGAATTCACGTCTTCAGGTTTTAAGCGAAACATATACCAAACTTTATTTATATTTGAAACTCGAAGGGATTCTTAATTTTATTCTGCAGGAAGCTGAGGCAAAAGCTGCAACTGCAGAGGAGAAGGAGCGATCTATTAGTGAACGCCTTTCTCAAACCCTGTCTCGAATCAATGTGCTTGAGGCTCAGGTTCTTTTACCTTATGCTATGATGCTGCTTCCATAAAGCTTCTTCCCAGGAATTTGCTTACAAATTTAGTATTGCAGATATCTTGTCTAAGAGCTGAACAGACACAGCTAACAAGGTCCCTTGACAAAGAGAGACAGAGGGCCGGGGAGAATAGGCAAGAATATCTTGCTCTCAAGGAGGAAGCTGAGACTAACGAAGGTCGTGTAAATCAGCTTGAAGAAGAAATTAAAGAAGTCAGAAGGAAACACAAGCAGGAACTACAAGAAGCATTAACTCACCAGGAACTCCTGCGGCAGGTAACCACATTATGTTTTACTTTCCTATTAATTAGCTGTGTCAATGCCTTTTTGCACCGATGATGCTTGTGGTTTTACATGCAGCATAATATAAATATGATCAAGATGCTTCAACTGAAGAATATGTTTACTTGTTCTTTTTTGTACCAGCTATGGGTTGACCTGGTAGACATTCGATAAGTTTATTCTCTTTTAAGTTCTGAGACCTACTTAAATGGTTGATGGCATTTAGCATTTATCTAATCTGTGGCAGTAAATGCTCTATCACCTGAGCTTTGCCACTTGTGTAATGACAATTGTTCGCCGTTCTATTGTCTTCAAAAGCATCAAAATAACGAGAGAACGGAAATTCTTAATATATAAGCACAGGACACAAGTTTGTAATGGTATCACTTAGAGTAATCTACACTGGAGGTTACAGGTGAAGCAATTCATGTTGTGATAACTTTTTATATGATTTAACACTATGCATCTCCTATTCTGAAATCCGTGATCGCTAAACCTTTATCACATATTTATAGGTGGAATTTATTTAGACTGGATTAATACCTGGAAACAACCTGGTATTTCATGCTAGTTAGTCTTGGTGTTTATTTTTATTAATGAGAAATATGTTTGATTCAATTGTTCCCAAATGCTTTACAGGAGTTAGAGCGGGAGAAAGCTGCTCGTTTGGATCAAGAAAGGGCAACTCGTACTCCATCTAATTTTGTACCTGATCAAAGCCCAATAATGAAGCAGAAATCTGGGATTGAAAATGGTATTGATACCAAGTTTACTTTTCAATATGGAGCTTTATAGGTTTGTGTTTTCCGATGTCTAACAATCACCTAGCTGCAGGAAGTCTGACGCGGAGACTTTCAAGTGCTAGCAGCTTGAGTAGCATGGAGGAAAGCTATTTTCTACAAGCATCTTTGGACTCGTCTGACAATTTATCTGAGCGTAGAAATGCATTGGAGGGCAATGTGAGTCCATACTTTATGAAGAGCATGACATCAAGTGCTTTCGAAGCTGCACTTCGTCAGAAGGAAGGGGAACTTGCGTCGTATATGTCTCGACTTGTATGGACTATGGACTCTCTTACTGATCCTTTTAATCGCATATCATGTGCACTTATATTATAATTTTGATGTTTTTGTTGACCTTTTTGCACTGTGTTATTAAGCTTATTTAGTGGTAGCATTTATTTAAAACAATGAACCATAGGAGCTGAAACTCGTGGTTTACTTTCATGCAAGGTTGTTTTTCCTTGCAATCAGTTTGTTTTCCTCTGACCTCCTTCTGGTACTAACTGATTGATTCTTCCAGGCATCTATGGAGTCCATCCGCGACTCCCTGGCTGAGGAGTTGGTTAAAATGACTGCAGAGGTCAACTCTTTTCTCCGGATATATAACTTCTCTTTTCTTCTAAGAGTTTTCCCTTTGTGATGTTCTTTGTTTGAAATTTGTTGTATTTGTTTAGTGTGAAAAGCTTCGCTCAGAAGCTTCCGTGCTGCCTGGCATTCGGGCAGAGCTAGATGCACTTAGAAGGAGACACTCGGCAGCTCTTGAATTGATGGGTGAACGTGATGAGGAGGTACAAACTAGTTTCTTCTCTGCGGTTCATGAATTTTTCCTGCCACAAGCATATTTCTTGCTGATCCCAAATTAGGCTTTATAAAGGGAACATTCTTTTTTCTATTTTACTCATTAAAAGGCAACATCTCTATTTGGGAAATCATTCTATCAGGAACTGGAAGCTCTAAAACAGATATTTGTTGAAATCCCGCAAAGAGTAATGTGATGCACACTTGTACAAACTGTATGGATCGCCTCAACATAGTGATACATTTTGGATGAGAAATTTGTGCACATTCACCTCTCAACATTTTTGAAAGAATCATTTCCCTTTTTTTCTTTTTTGAAGTTCTGGGTCAAATTTTAGTTACTTTTCCTTTTATTTTTGGAGGGTCTGTGCAAATGCCACCTAAAAATGTGACTTCTGGTCAAAGAAACAAAATTATAATTCCTCTACTGTTGCCTTTAAAATCTGCACTACTAGAGATTCCATTCTGGGTCTCATTCGAGGCTTATTGGGTAGATTCAGACCCAGTTGATGTAGGGTTTTTCCTCTTTTTCTGTATCTTTGCTCTGTTCTATTCTCTGCATGCCATGAGTATTCTCCTTTTGTAAAACATCTTTTTGGATTTATATTGAAAAAAATATCACTTTGTACAAGTCATTCATGTTTGTTCAAGCATTTTAGTGTGCAAACACTTAGGTGTCATCCTATATAGTCTGGCTTTGGATCTCTATTCAAACATTACCTGATTTCCTTTATTTGGCATTGTAAGCATGAGGTTATTTACCTGTTGTTAGGTGAAGTTTTTTTGGCATTGTAAGCATGAGGTTATTTACCTGTTGTTAGGTGAAGTTTTGCCACGTCGGGATTACTTCTTTCCTTTAGAGTATCTTCATTCTAGTTGATGTCAACCTACCTACCCAAAAAAAATCTAGTTAGATGTCAGCCTCCCTTTTCAGTTTCATCAATCTTCGTGAAATTTTTGTATCTGTTAAACCACATTATTTAGAATACATATTTATTTTAGTCTTTGTTGCCATAGATTACATTTTTACTCTATTATCCTGGAAAATATACCACATACGCTCTCCAGGTGCTAGATACTCTCTAATTTCTTTTCTCTGCTAACCTAAGTAGACACATTTGCATCTCTGCTTTTACTCTTGTTCTCCAATTGTTGATGCATTGTCATTCTCCTCTGACTCACCTGAGCCCCTCCGTGTACAAACCAACATTTCATTATCTTTTCATTGACACTAGATGAAAATTCTTTAAACAATGGCAGTATGATAAAGATTATGGGCTTGACTTCAGTTAGGTTTATCGGATCCTATTTTCTTGCTGTTATATGTTATTCCTTAGTACTTGAATTTGACAAGACTATGCAATAGTATTTAGCTTTACTGACACGTGTAGTTGTCCAAGGTAGATTAGTTGCGGGGGGGGGGGGGGGGGGGGGGGGGGATGCTACTTGTCAAGTACCCTTGTTTTGTTATTCATAGATCAATTGTCCATTTGAAATATAATCTATCTCCACAGTGAAGTATTGATCTTTTCTCAAACTCTTTGGATTTCTTTCTATTCACGGTACGTGTAATTGTTTGTGATAGTTGGAAGAACTCCGTGCTGATATCATTGACATGAAGGAGATGTACAGAGAGCAAGTAAATATGCTTGTGAACAAGGTATAGCGTTACACAATTATTTAGTTCAATCCTTTCCTTTGCAAGTACTTTAAATCCACATTTTCATTGATATATTCTTTGCAGATTCAGGTGCTTAGCTCATCACTGGGTGCTACCTGACAAAACTGATCACTCGATGTGTGGCTTGTTCTTGTCTGTTGCATCCTGGAGGGTGCTGCAGTGTATGTGATATATCACATTGGTTTTGGACATGATAATTGTTGTCGCCAGTTTATTATAAATCTATAGAGAAACTACCTTTTACAGGTTTGCTATTGTACCTTTAGTGAGTTGTATAGCATAATTTTTGTAAAAGTGGTGTATTGACTTAAGCTTTACAAACTGTTCTCAATTAATGCCCAAGTTCATTTAATTGTTAATAAAACTGAGTATAGTTGTTTAGTTCTGCCACAAGTTTTCTTTGTTCGCGCTGTCCCCAACTATTCACTTCTGCATAATCAAACTGCAGCAGATATTTCTGGATTGATGGTTCTGTCATGGGTGAAAGTGGCTTAGTAATGTGAGTCTAGTAAGGTACTAAAAACAGACCATGAGATATCGGGTTCAATTTCCACTAAACTTCAGGTCAAAATGTACTTTTGTGGGGAGAATGACACAGTTATCCACAAAAATAAAACTATTTACCCTTGTCTACCTATTTATTTTTCTATCCATCAAACTAATTATATTTCCTACCCATAGTAGTTTTTGTGGGGAACTTTTTCTCTATTCTCCAATTTTTTTTTATTTCTATGCTTCTTTTTTCTTTTTTTCTTTCTTTTCTCCTTTTCGTTTTCCTCGTCTTCTTCTTATTTTTTTCTTTTTTCCTTTTCTAATTTTATTTAACTTCTTTTTTTATATTCTTTTTTCTCTTCATAATCTAATTTCATTTACTCTTTTCACTATTTTTATTATTCTTTTTTTATACTATTAATAAAGAAAAATCAAATTGTGTACCAATTAAATGTAGCTAATACAACCAAAAAATATTAACATATGATATCGGTATAGTATATAGCTATACCAACAGGGTATATAATTGTACGCAAAGAGTTAAATTTATTTATTTTAATTCAATACTGAAATAATATCAGTTGTCAATAAAAGTTCCAAAAAATAATTGATATAGTAAATATTTGTTCACCTTTTTTAAATATAACTAGTCTAATATACCTTTTCTCTTTTTTCTCATTTTTTTAATTCAATTATTAAAGTGAAATAATATTGTCACTTGATCTAATTCACTGATATCATATTGATTGCTGCCGAGCACCATAAATTACATAATCAGATTCTAAGAATCAACATGTGATTGTTATGCAAACCTTGATCTCTTTCCTTATAAATATCGGTACATACTCTACCATTAGAATTCATGTTCAAATGGTAGCTAAAACACGTTTATATCGGCAAAAAAAATTTCATCACTGCAATTTATGTTCATATAAATAATTTAGAATAGAATTCACTTAAAAATAAAGCTAAAACAACCAAAAAAATGTTCAAACTACCATATGATACCAATATGACATATAACTATACCAACATGGTATACACTTTTACTGGTTAATTTTCGGTAACTATATGACTATACTACTATTACATAACACTCATGCATAAAGAGAAAAATAAAAAATAATGTACCACATATTAATGTAATAAAGTATTTCAAGATATCGTACTATATTACTATTGTTAAAAAAAGTTCAAATAATGTACCAATTAAATGCAGCTAATACAACCAAAAAATGATTCAACTAGCATATGATACCAGTATAGTGTATAGCTATACCTACAGGGTATACAATTGTACGCAAAGAGTTTAAATTTTTTTTTTTAATTCAATTATTAAACTAAAATAATATCAGTTGTTAATAAAAATTTCAGCAAATTATACAAGGACCTAATTGTGTGAGTATACCGTTACATCATATAGTATACTATAATAGTATATCATTGAAATGAGCTGTATACTAAAATGATATACTATATACTATTTTGGTATACAATACAAATTCTTCTTCGCCAGTTCAACGCAATAAATTATATACTATTGAATTAAATACTATATACCAAAATAGTATATAGTATATTATTTTAGTATATACAGGATTGGTTTACTCTTTCAAATTATAGTAGTATATTATTGTAATTAATTATATATATTTGAATTAATTATTGTATACCAATATAGTATACAATATAACATTTTGGTGTACAATACAAATATATCTTCTATGCTAGTTCAACTCAATTCAACGCCCCTCATTCATGCTAAGGAACATCAACTACTTGGCAAACCACCCCCTTATGTTTTAAATGATCTGGCAACAGATAGGGTGTGTTATGTTTATTTCGTCAAAAATATTAGTACTGAAGTATGTTATAAGTTAGCCAACTTAGGCAATACAAATGCCCTTACGGCTTGTAATTTTTTGAATGATATAATAGACACTATTCTGTAACTTTTAATATATTATCCATGTTTGTTTAAAAAAAAAACTCAATTCAATGCAAATATTAATAATTTACTCTAAAATCTTCACCAACTTGGCTCTTTAAATAGAAATTTAATATTTTAATTATTATAACATCTTTAATAAATTTTAATTGTGAAAAAATTACAAAAAAGTAGAGTAATATATTAGATATTAAATTATTTTTATATACAGAAGAAAAAGAAATTTATAAAAAAATATTTTCTATTAATTAGGTTTTAATAAAAAAAACTAGTTTTTTTAGAGTTTGGTATTTAATATAGTATTTAAATTATATTATAAAAATATATGAAAAATATATGGTATATAGTATTATAAAATTTATAAAAACATATTTTCTATTAATTAGGTTTTAATAAAAAAGCTAGTTATTTTAGAGTTTGGTATTTAATATAATATTTA
>ML401855.1:43396-59385 GCA_005239525.1 Nicotiana knightiana
ATAATAATAATAATAATAATAATAATAATAATAATAATAATAATAATAATAATAATAATAATAATAATAATAATATCTTTTTGTGCTCTCCAGATAATATTATATATTATTTAATAAATATTATATTATTTTATTTTTAATTAGTATTGTTATGATAAGATGATAAAACATATTAGAAAAATGTAATGCAATTAAAAGATAAAGGTGCATATGTATCTGAGAACATAGTTTATCAAAAAGAAGAAAAAAAAAGAACTTGAACTTTCATGCTAAACAATGGCAAAGATAAGAATGGGTAGAGTGGGTAAAATATATGTGCGGCATAGATATAAAGTGTAAAAGAAATAAACATAGATAGATACGGATAAATATTTTGTCTTTTACGGGTATATATCATAATTTGCTCTACTTTATGTCCGGAAAGTTACACTACGATGCCTGAATGCTTCATTTGCTATAATAAGCGTTTACGGTGACTTCACGAATAGGTGGCAAAATCTTTGGTTGGATCCTCAACTTCCATCTTACTAAGTATTTTTTGCACGAGGTTATGATTTTGTGTAATCTCGATTACTTAAGATTTGAGTCGTAAAAAAGGATAATTTTCGTTCAAGTTTCAGGCTAAGCTTTTGATATCGGCGTCATAGTAAGAATTCAAGAGATTATAAAAAGAAAAATAAACAAGAACTCCCACTGCCTGGGAGGTAAAATTTTCTAATTTTTTAGTTAGAACTAGTAATCCTACCCGCGCGTCGTGTGGTCAATATTCAAAATGTTAAATAAATTAAACTGTGATCGGGCTTGTTTAAACATATTAGATTGTGTTGGTTTAATAAATTCAATTTTTATCTTATTTGTCAATATAATATACCTAATTATAAAATCTCTATTAAATTAAAGAGACTTATATAGTCAATATGATATTAGTTGTTTTTTTTTTTTTTAATTTTAGTTTTTTTATTTTAAAATAATTTGTAAACTCGAACTTGAAACTACTCTACAATTTGAGTGAACAACTTTTATTTTTATTTTTGGTTTTTTATATAAAATATTTTATTTTATTGTTTTATAGATATTTAAATTCAAAAATAATCACCAATAACTAATTATTAACTACTTATGCCATGTGGCTTTTTTCTAAGCTGCCACTTGACTGAATGTAGTGCCTTTTTCTTTGACTTTTAATAATATATTTTTTTGGCAAAATACCTTAACACCCCCTAAACTTGACACGGATTATTAGTTACAGCCTTAAACTATTCGTGGTCTTAATTACCCCCCTCAACTTGGCCTTTTGAGAGCCATTACCCCCCTGGACGTTGATGTGGCAAAGAGTGTGGGTGCACTTGTCTGCCACGTGGCTTTTTTGTATATGTGGAATTTTTTTTTAAAATAAAATATATTTTTACCTTTTTAAGTATGTTACTTTTTTGGATAATTTTTTTCGAATATAATTTATAATAAAACTTGGATAGAACTACATTATTTAGGCTAAATATTTTTATTTGGCTAAAAATAATAAAGTTTTAGTTAAATTTTTTTATGAATTTGATCTAAAAACAATTGAATGTAAGTACAAATGTAAATCCTTGATATGATAAAAGGATTACAAGAAGAAAAAATAATAACAAAAAAGTATGAGATAATTATCATGAGTATATGTTATAAATAGTCAATCGAAATAAATAGTCAATGCATCTAAAAAGTTATAAAAAAATACACATGATTATTTATTTCAATTGTATAAATCTTTATTTTCAGATCAAATTCACAAAAAGGTTAACTAAAACTTTATTATTTTTAGCCAAATAAAAATATTTAGCCTAAATAATGTAGTTCCATCCAAGTTTTATTATAGTTTGTATTGGAAAAAAATTATCCAAAAAAGTAACATACTTAAAAGGTAAAAATATATTTTATTTTTTATAAAATGCCACATATACCAAAAAAAATCACGTGGCAGGCGAGTGCACCCACTCTATGTCACACCCGCATCTAGGGGAGTAATAGCTCTCAAAAAGCCAAGTTGAGAGAGGTAATCAAGACCACAAATAGTTTAAGGCTATAACTAATAATTTGTGTCAAATTTAGGGGGTGTTAAGGTATTTTGCCTATTTTCTATTGTTCTCGTAATATTGTTTGAATCTGAATTCACTACAAGAATTTGAATTCTTAGTGGCAACATATAAAAGCGACCTTATGAGTTGCTACAATATTTATAGAATTAGCAACGACATTAAAAGTTACTACCGAAGATAAATATTTAGTAGCGACTTTATTTTGGCTCCATATTAATTGTGGCGACTTTTATTTTCTCGCCGCTAAAGATACTTTGGAGGGACTGGGTCTCCACTTATCCTATAAATTTTAATTTAAAATAAAAAAAATTTAAAAAACCTCACATATACTAATCAATTAAAAGAATCACATAACACACCCAAATTAACCTCCTTTCTCTAGAAATCCCTCCCCCCTCTCTCTAAAATCACTCTTCTAAAATTCCCCCAAATGTGAATCTCAATCATAGCAGATCGAATCAGATGGAAACTTTCCCCAATGGTGCATAGTAGATCGAAGCAGCTGAGTGATTTTCTTAATCTGTTTATCGGCGTCGTCTTGTTTCTTCTCGCCGTCAGCTGAGTGATTTTCTCAATAAAAGACCTTCCGTTCACGACCTCACTCTCCGAAGACAACTCCACCAGGTACAATTTTTCCTCAATTTCTGCTCTCATTGCTTTTATTGAACAACCGTTTTTAACTTTTAGTAGGACTCTAAGAGCTCTATTTTTTAAATTTTATTTTTCATACGTGTGTATGTGTTTATTTGAGTTGGGTTCTTATTTTAATTGAGTAGGACTCCATCAGCTCTATAATTTGTTAGGCTATTTTGAGACGCTCGAAGAACTTCGAAGAACAACTACTAATTCTGGGGTTTGAGTTCCTGAAGCTGTTGCGCAACCTACACACTCCTCGACGCATTAGGTCTGATTTCTTCTGAGCTTAAACTTGTTTCAATTTCTGGATTTCTGAAAGAATTGAGATTGGTTAGTCGAGTCGGCCACTGAAATTCACCTCTCTTTGAAATTGATTGAGTTTGAGTTCATAAGTCGACTCTTCTCCTTATTGATTAGTGACTGAGTTTGTTATGTGTTTGAACTATTGTATGAAGTTGTGGTTTAAAGGTGTCAAACAATAAAAAAAAATTGCTTGCACATTAAGGCTTGGTTACAACTTGGGTTCGTCTTTAGTCTTTTGTTTTACTTGACTTAGGGGAACCTTCATACTTTTCTGCTGGCTCTTTTGCTATTTATTTTCACAAGTTCAAAGGGTGGGCTTTAAAATTTTAATTTTTGTGGCTGTGCTGATTTTCTAAATGTGGATACTAATTCAGTAAGTTTTTGTTAGTGACAGTACTGCAGAAAGAACACTAGAGGAGGTGGTAGTAACTTCTTGTTGCGAACACTAAAGAAAACTGAAGGAGGAGAAGAGGCAAAGCAAATTGATATATGGGGAGAAGTGGGAAACATTGGTTTATAACAAAGAGAGAAAATGATATATAATTAGTTATATATGAGAAATACACAGTGAAGTCAAGCATATATCAGCCATTCTTTTTTTTACAAACAATTATAATTGCTTAGCTGTATGTGAATATAGTGTTGTCTTTCCAAGAATCTGACACTATTATGTAACCATGTGCCCAAAGTCTTCGAGGACCAAATAGCATGGTGACAATTTGTATGGATGCCACTTCACAACCCCCCATCCCCCCACCAAACTTGCATGTTAAATATTTTAGCTATTCATGTTCCAAGAATGGCTGATGTTGGGTGGAAAGACCCCATAGGATGTCTGATTGAGAATCCTCCCTAGTTGATATGTGTAAATATCATTGGTGAAGTTTTCAAAGCCATTTCCATGCTCTCTGCATTGTTAGTGATGTTTTCCTCCTGACTAATATATGGATAACCATGTTTCCTAGTGCATAGTAGTTTTGGTTTGTCTCACCTGTGAGGGAGCCAATTCCAATATTCCGATCCAGAAACTCATTGTTGCTCCAGTGATCGAAGCCTCGTTCAGCAGGGGCAAACATAGGCCTCATCTTGGAGGTTCCAAGAGAATTGTATGAGCTGTGCATTTGGTTTTGGTGCTTGATATTATTGATCCAGTTAAGGAGTTCGGGGTTCTGAGTCTTCTCATAGTCACACCAGTTTAGAGCTCTCTGGTTTTGGTGATTGTTGTTATCATTGAACCAGTTACAGAGTAGTGGGGACTGTAAAACCAGATAAAGAAATGGCCCTGATTCTCTTGTCATCATTTCCTAATAAATGATTAAAACAGTATAGAGCTGACAAAGCTTTCATCTCATCCATAAAATAATTTGGTTAGACATACTAGCAAGAATTCCATTTTCAGTTGAAAGTATCCCCTGCTTGAACAGATGAGCTTAGAAAAACAGAATAAGAGATCTTTTGAACAATTATTGAAAGAATGAAAGACATATTTCTACTCCTGGTTGTATAATCTGTTGTTGCACATAAATATGTTCCTTACTTCTTAGTATTGAATACATAAATATGTTTTGTTGCAGGAAATGAAAGGAGTTGGACGAGGAAAACGTGGTAGAGGCGGAACGAGTAGTGGTCGTGAAAATTTTCAAGGACGTGGCAATGTTGGGGCGAAGTCTCTGCCACACCTACATACCGGACGAGTATCTGATGCATTTGTAGAGATAAGACAACCAAGTAACCCGAGTCAAGGACCTTTACAGACCGGACGAATATCTGATGCATCTGTAGAGATAAGACAACCAAGTAACCCGAGTCAAGGACCTTTACAGACCGGATGAGTATCTACTAACTCTCTTCAACTACCTTCTTTAGAAACACAATCATCACGAAATATAGCAGAAGCTGTGCATCGCTCTCCGGAGGCTGAAAATTGTGCAAGTTAATTTATGTTTTTTGTTGTTTTGTGAAAATTATTATTACTGATTGAGTGGAGCTACTAATGAACAATAGTATCCTTTTACTTTGAAGTTTCTTCCAGCAATAAAAAAAGAGGAAGAGGAAAATACAAATCTAAAAGTTTAGAAGTAAAAACTAAGTATGGTGGTAAAATCAAAATTATGATTCCAGATGACATCGATAGAGCAGTAGGTTCTGGGGCTAGAGATATTGTTAATTACTGTGGTTTGATCATGAGGAGCACTATCTCATTCCAAGATGGAAATTGGCAGAAAATAGTTCTGAAACACGGAGAAGTAATGTGGTTAAAGGTCAAGGTAATAAACTGCTTTCAATATTGTATTGACTTTAAGTTGCAAGGTTTATTTATGTGGTTATTGAATATAATGTTACATTTATTGTCTAGATAAATTTGATGTTCGCAGCGGGTTGCCAGAGCATAGGTTTCAGGCCTTTGGAATTAGCACTATGCAGAGGTTTTTTAGAGCATGGAAAGCTCGACTCAGCATGTTGTACTATAAGTACAATACTAATGAAGAAAGATTGTCTCATCGACCTGAAGATGTTGAGCTTGAGAACTGGAAATACCTTATACAATATTTTGGAAGTCCGGAATTTAAGGTATTAACTTAATACCTGAAGATTGCCTCTTTGAATGGTTTATTATCTGTTTACTTACAGGTTGTAAGTGAGAGGAACAGGAGAAATAGAGAAAAGCAAGTAACTAAGCATACTTGTGGTACGAGGTCTTTTGCAGAAGTAGAGGAATCTACGGTAAAAATATATTTAGTCCCCTACTATCACAAGAGCATTTCTTATTTACTGAAGAACTTGTTTGGTTTTAACTTTATTACTTGATTTCCTGAATTTTCACATTATACTTGGCAACTAGCCGGTAGGAAGAGAAATACAAGAGCAGTTATCACTATGAACCTAACAATAAAGCAAATGCACTCTTGAAAACCTGGTTAAAAGATGGGAAGTTATGAAGATTTAAAGAAATCTCTTGATTACCTTCTTTACTATGGAAGAACTCGGACCTGCAAAATTCAGAGGAAAGACAGATTCATTAAACGAGTAAAAATATACATACATTTAAACACTATCTCTCAGAGTAAGCATTAGAAATTCTTTGATCANCATATTTATATATTTGCTTGTATAATTTTTTCCCGGAACTATATTGCAGAGAAATCCTATTACTGGAGAATTGGACACACCAGATAAAGTTCGGGAGATCCAACATACACGCAAGGATGATAGAGGCGAATTAGTGTGGTTGGATTCACAATCCCAACAAATTCATGTAATTATCTAAAACAACGCTTATAAAGTTCTCTGTTTCTGTAAGTTTCATTTAATATGATTTATTATGTTTTGATTTAAATGATTGTGCATAAATGCAGGATCAACTACAGGAAGTTGTCAATCAACAACAATCTGAGGAGATCGAGCATCCCATGACTAGAGATGAGATTCTATCCTCCGCTCTTGGTGAGAGAACAAGCTATGTTCGTGGAAAAGGATACGAAAGAAGCCTCCTAAAAAGAGTAACATTCAGCAGGCAAACATAGAGGCCAACGTGTCTTCTGCTATTGACATTGTGCGTCAAGAGATGCAAGCCGATATGGATAGGAAGTTGCAAGAAGAACGTGAACAAATGGCTACTGAGTTGCGAAGAAATATGAAAATTGAGTTGGAAAGGAAGTTGGCAGAGGAGCGTCAAAATGCAAAGGCAGAAGTAGACAAGAGGATCTCTCTAGAAGTGGACAAAAAGATGCAGGAACAATTTGCTAGTTTCTTGACCAGATTGCAACAACAACAGGTACTTGTTTCGCTCCTTTATGAAGAGTAGCTTATTATTTTGGTAGTGTAATTTTCTCTTTGTTCAATGTTTTATAGTTACATGTCATTTTTAGTACAACTCCTGCTAAGCCTACCACATTGTATTAAAATAACATCCACCTATTCTTTAGTACAACTTGAAGCCCTCACTGGAGCTGACACTACAATCCCATTCTCTTTGCTTGCTNATCTCAAAGTAAGCATTAGAAATTCTTTGATCAATTAATACCTTAGCAAGATGATGATTGAAACAAAATCTAAAGAAGATTTAAGTCACTTAAATAAATGAAGTGATATGCAAGGTAGCTTTAATCAAGAATTCAAGATCTAAAGACAATACATACCACAAATCTGGTCCTTCTGCCGAAACACATCCATGTCCATAGTATCAGTTTCCGCTGAAGATTCATTCTTTAGCACAACTTTAGAATGCTTGAGTTTCAGATTCTCTTAATCTTTTGATGGACTTAAAAAGCCTAGAAACTATCTCCAGTTTAACAATTGACTGGGTAGGCTTAGAATCTTGATCATTTTCCTTGTTTGCGCTAGGACTAGGCGCGTGATTGTGTGTTTCTGTTGTAGCATTGTAGCTTGTTCTGGTCCAATGCGCCATCCAAACAGATTGAAATGAATGCATAGACTTCCCAGCTCTTACATCACAATCCGAATACGATTGTGTAACACGATCGGACATTATGAATTGGCTCTATATCTTACTCGAATATTAGGTTTCCTTCAGTCTTTCATCAAGTTGTTGTCTCCTTCACCTAGGAAAGAGAATTAAAACATCCCTAGATCAGATAATACTAAGCACATAATGCTTTTCTCTGTTGTTAAAAGGATGCTAGTGAAGATTATAGTGCTTACCCCCTCCCCCCCCCCCNTGTAATTTTCTCTTTGTTCAATGTTTTATAGTTACATGTCATTTTTAGTACAACTCCTGCTAAGCCTACCACATTGTATTAAAATAACATCCACCTATTCTTTAGTACAACTTGAAGCCCTCACTGGAGCTGACACTACAATCCCATTCTCTTTGCTTGCTCCAACATTGTTGTTGTTACCATTTTTAGCAGATTCTTGTTCTCCACTTGGGTGTTAGGTTTGGTTATTTCTGGCTTTGTGGTTGCATTTTAACCGGCCTAAGATGGCATATGCTACAAGTGGAGTCTAAGGTCAATACAAGGATATTTCTTTTAGATTGATACAAGGTCAATACAACATTGTTCATGACTCATCTTAGATTGATATTTCCTTTTTTTTCTACTCCTAACCCCTTTTTTCTATTTTTCTTTTTGGATGTTGCTCTTCAGTATCTTTGGGAAGGAAACTAATTTTAATACAAGGATATTGATTTAAACACTAACCAGATTCTTTGGCTGGATTGCATTTCTGAATTAATAAGATGAATATGACTAAGAACAAAGCAGTAGAGGTTTCATCGCCAATATCTAAATTAGAGCCTCTGATAAATCATACAAATCCATTTTCACCATAACCTTTTCACAAGTTCCTGAAAGATTCTGCTACAGGTTAAAGCTCTCAGTTGAGCTGAAGCTGTTATTCGATCCAGATGCCGAGTAACTTCTCTCCTGAAATGAAAACAAGATATAATCAACCACATAGTTCATATGGTTGATTAGAATGTCTAAATGTGTCTAAAGTTTCTGTTTAGCCCACAATGATTCATATGGTTGCATTTTAGCCAGCCTAAGAAGGCATATGCTACAAATTTAACTACAGTGGTTCGGTTATATTATTTTTCTGACTATTTTATATTATTGCTACTGTATTTTTCTGAATACGTCATCACTGTTGTTATTGTGGTAAAAGTATTAACATTATTTGACAGAGAATGCAATGCCATAGCCATTATTATTAATAAGGTTTTCAAGCAGCATCATAAACTAGTACTAATACTCCTAATACTAGTTTAGAAAGAACAAGAAGTGTTCTTCTTGCTCAAACAACTCCCCATGATAAATGATTTGCATAAATGAAAAGTAGCTTTCCTTTGACATAGATTGAAAATTCTTAGAATTTTGATAGTAGTTTGATATAACAAATCTCATTATGTTCCTTATCTATATTACTTTTGTCTAGCAGGGACAAGGCACTTAAACAGTGGTTCAAGGATGGTGTCGAGCAAGAAGCAGTTACAAGGCACTTAATATTTTGTCTTTTTTGGGATACGTATGCGTACAATTACAATGCACAATGAAGTGTCGGGTAGTATATATGTAATTGACTTTTTAGTAATGATAATATTTATAATATTCGGCTTGAGAAATTCTTTTGGTGTTTGTCAAACATTATTGGTTGCATATTGATAGTCAATTGATATGAATATCTCTATATAATTTTGGTCGTTATAATTGATGAGAAAATAAGTTTTACTGCCGATATAGTTTTGTCAAAAAATTAGTAATTGTTGTGATATAAAAGTTGCCACTGTAGATTTATTTCTTTTGCAGCGACTTTAGTTGCTACAGAAAATATTGTGGCTTTCATGGTTAAATATTGTGTGGCAACTTTAGTCGCTACTAAAGGACATTTATAGTGGCGACATAATCTTGCCACTAAACGTTAATATTTTTGTGTGGCGATTCTAGTCGCTGCTAAAGGTGTATATATAGTGGCGACTCATCAAATATGTACTTGTTTGGAAAAAAATTTTGTAGCAGTTTTTTCAACCTTTTGTGGCAACTATGTCGCCACAAAATATGATCATTTAGCGGCGACTTATAATGTCGCTACAAATACCCTTCAGTTACGGTTTGGAGTGTGGCAATACACAAGTCGCCACTGATGACCTATACCAACGACTAAAGGGGATTTTGTAGCGACTTTAGTCGCCACAATAAGGTAGATTTCTTGTAGTGATTATAATGAATATAATCTCTATTAAATTAACGAACTTATATAGTCATCGAATAACTTTTTTGTTTTGTATTTTCTTTAGGAAGAATTGCACAATAGATCACTCCATAAGGTGACCTTGCAGTAGGGGTGTTCATGGTTCGGTTTGGATCAGTTTTTCCCTAAAAAAAAACCAAACCAAGTAAGTCAGTTTTTAAAATGGTGGAACCAAACCAAACCAATTAAGTCAGTTTTTTAGCGATTTAATTTTTGTCGGTATTTATCGGTTTTTTAATTTTTTCGGTTATTTATCATTTTTTTCTTAAATATGAGACATACACTACCAAACACATACTCCAGCGACTACATTTTCAATGTAACACTATCAAACCAATTGTTCTTTGAGAAATTTATCATTTACCATGATATATTGATGATAATTGAATAAAATAGTGATGAATAATTTAAGTACTCAATTAAAAATCGATTATTTTTAACATGAAATAATTCTTGTACTTAGTAAAAGCAAGTTACCAATCAAACTAGAATGTAAAGAAAAATAATTAGATTATTGTAATAGCAAAGAACTAGACTTAAAATACAAACGACTAATATGTACCATAACATTTTAAAAACTTTATATAAAAATGTACATATATATATAGGTGTAATAATAAATTTAAATAGCTACTTTTATAGTTGGTTTGGTTCGGTTTTTTCGGTTATTTTTTTTTATTAAAATCAAAACCAAACCAAATTTGACCGATTTTTAAAAATTCAAAACCAAAACCAAACCAAACCTAAAAAGTATCAATTTTTTTGGTCGGTTTGGTTCGACTTTTCGGGTTTTTATGAACATCCTACCTTGTAGTATTTTAGCCCAGTTATAAGTTTGTAAATGTGTAGCCAAATATCAATAAATTCATATCCGAATCTTTATTTTTTATTTTTTTTTATTCTCCAGATCTTCCGGCGTGAAAGATCCTTGAGTTTTCATTCTCCTTTTTTCCTCAAGTTTATACATACCTATCTCATCTACAAAAATGCAAAAACAGACACGAGAAACCTAAAATCTCTTCCTCTTCAATGCTAATCTTGTTAAATTTTAAATATGATTTTGTGAGAAATTTGGAGTGGGTGTTGTTTGAACTTATTAGAAATAGTCTAAGTAGGTCGTATACAAAGTTTGAAGTCATTTGATGGAGTTTTGGACTAGTTTTGAACAAGAATTACAAGTGAAATCGTATAAGAAGTTCGTCAGAGATGGTTATACACTTTTATACGACATTATACACTTTTATAAAAAGAGTTGCATTATGTATGTAATTGTATAAAAGTGTATAAATATGTATAAGCACTGTAAAAAATGTTCGTGATACCTATGTTTATACAAGAAGAAGAAAAATATGTGCGAAATTTACCAAATACATGTAAATAATGTATTATTGTGTATGAGAGTTGTTTATACAATATTATATACTATTTATTCAATTTTATACATTATTATACAGATGAATCCTATCAATGGAGAACTTCACATGTTCTTCTTCTTTTCTAAAGGGATCTTCTGAAATTTAACTCAAATCTAGCTTAAATCTACTCCAAATCACTTCAAATTTAAGTTTTGAACTCCTCTTGATGATTCCAATAAATTGGAACAACACCCAATCCAAATAACTAACAAATCAAAAAACACAATTTCTGAAATCGAAGCTTTGAAACACCTTTAATGGTGACTTCTATTTTCTAAGTTTTTAATCAACCACTGGAATTAAAATTACACGTGGAATGAGGATAAGACTGATACCATGCCAATACATTCTTTCTAGTTTGGTGATCCAACAACCTACCAAGTGAACCTCTTTAGTGCAAACACAGTTCTTTCCACTCCATTGAAGGAAGTGATCTTCATATGACTCCAAAAAACTATTTCTTTTATGTATTATTTTTTCTTCTTCATCCAATTTGTAATTATCGGCTTTGAATCTGGAGGAGCGTTGATGGAGAATAACAATGATGGAGAAAATTTGGGATGCAAAGTTGGGACACGAGGAGAAGAAGAACATAGAAAAGAAAAAAAAAATTAAAAGGAGTGGGCTAATAGGTGAAAAGTAATTGGATTAGTTACCCCCTATAGCAAAAGTTGATACCTTATTTATTTTAAATAAATACCCTTTTAAAAAATTATATTTCATAGCTACCTTTTAATTTTTTATAACCAATATCTATTATTTTTCTCTCTCATATCCCCTCAAATTTCTCCTATACCCTACCCCATATATATTCTCCCTCTCTATCTACTTCCCGATCTCATATCATCTTTTCTTCTTCTTGTACAATGGCAGTGCCCTAATCACCTCTTCTTCTTTTTTTCCAGTCTCTTTCTTGGCTTATAGGTCTGTGGATTGGGCCACGAAAACCTAAAAAAGGTTAAAGTAACAGTTCTTTAATTGGACTCAAAGAAAGGAATCCAAAAACATTAGGAAGTTACCTAACCAAAACCATAGTCGATCACGTACGATCTCCGATGCAACATCAGTTGGAATTAAAGGCGGCGCTGGAGCATCGGCAACCGGAGGCAACGGTGACGGAGAGCGGAGAGCGGAGAGCGAGTACTGGGTACCGATGCTGCTTCAACGAGATGATATTAGGGTTGTTCTTGAACAAAGACGAAGGAGTTGGGGGCTGAGCAACTTGAATTTTCTGTTAATATATTTCAATGTATCTCGATGTATTTCATTGTATTCAATGTTTTTTTTCTCATTGTATTTCACTGTATCTCGTTGTATTCTATGTATTTCATTGTCTTTTTTTCCATTTAATTTCAATGTATCCCGTTGTATTCTATGTATTTCATGGTATTCACTGTCTCGCTATATTCCATGAATGTATTCATATATTTTTTTTTATTAATATAATTTATGTATTCAGATGTATTATATAATTTCTCTAAAGATTTCTATGTTTTTGGGGTGTTTTTCGGTTGAGAATCTTTTTTATAACTGGAAATACAAAATTTGTGTGTTAGAATTGAGTTTGTTGAGTTTTATTAGGAGTCTATTATGTTAATTGATTCACTTTCCGTTTAAAAATAGTGTAATCCCCTGTTTCACGCCGTGAATACAGTCAAATACAATAATTTGTCCAGCTGTAATCCCATGTTTCACTCCATGAATACAGTCGAATACACTCGAATACAAAAATTTGTCTAGCTGTAATCCCCTGTTTCATGCTTAGAAATGCTACTGTATTCATGAATACAATAGCTTAAATACATCGAATACACTCTAAAAATTTTGAAAACATAGCTATAGGAAGTAATATAGTAAATGGTAGCTACAACTAGCTAATAACCACTAAACATAGTGGTTTCTGAAAGTTTCTCAAAGTAATTTTCACATTATATACAACATGGGCCATACTGGGTAAGAGCTTCAAACGTGGGCCATTTTTTGATGGGCTATTGAGCCAAGTGATAAGGAGTGCAATTCTCCCTTTTCTTTATTATATTGTCCAATTAGTATAATTTCATTCTTAATACACATTTTTACTAGCATATTACTTTGTTCAATAAATGATTTAAATAAATAAAACAAAGAAATTAACTAACCTAAACCGGCCCTTACATTGTTAATAGAAATTATTAGCATATTACTTGTTTAATGTTTTGGTCTCCCACTTTCTTTTTGTAATATAATAGAAGATATATATTTTATTACTCCCATTTTTTATTTTATGTTTAAAAAATAATAGCTAATAACTAATTATTAACTACATATATCATATGGTTTTAATAATATATAGATTATGAAGAAATTACCCCCCAAATTTGATTTGGCAATTTTTATTTTTTTTAATTTTAGTTTTTTTTTAATTTAAAAATGATTTAAAAAACTCGAACTTGAGACAACTCTACAATTAGAATGGAAATTTTTTTAATTTTCGTTTTTCATTATAAAAAATTTTATTTTATTATTTTTTGATATTTAATTTCAAAAATAATAAACAATAACTAATTATTAACTAAATAGATTATTATTAACTACTTATGCCATGTGACTTTTTTCTACGCTGCCACTTGGCTTAATATGATACCTTTTTCTTTCTTTTAATAATATATTAGTAGTCGTACTCGCTCGATGCGCGGTCAATATTTAAAATATTAATTAAATTAAATTGTGATTGGGCTTGTTTGAATAAATTAGATCGTATTGCTTTAATAAATTTTAATTTTTTTTGGTTAACTAAATAATTTTATTTACCTAGTAATATTTACATATTTGTTTTCTCTATAGCCTGATCTGGACAATAGTCCCAGATTCAACTATCCTTTCCTTTCCCGCTATTCCTACCTACTATAACTACCTTTCACACACACACACACACATATATATATATGAACAATAGGATATTAGTTTAACTCTAGTTGCCTTTTCCTTCAATCGTTGCTTTAAGTTCCCTCGACAATGTATTTTTCGCGTTAGTAGTCGAGTGATTGTTGCAACATTTCTCTGTTTTGCTTGAAAGATTCGTTCATTCCTCTCTTGCCGGATATAGTATATGCTGGCAGCAAGTGTCAACCTGTAGACTTCAGCTTTGGAGCTTCTTCCTTTGCAATGTCGTTCAGCCCATTCCAATTCATGATCCCAAACCTTCACCTGCCTATGAATCCCCTATCCGTCCAGCATTTTCGCCCATACTAATGTTGAGAATGAGCATTTAAAGAATAAGCAGTTGATAGTTTCTTCCTATGTGTTATACAGTGAGCAGGTTGTATCTTCCAAGTAGCCCTATCTCCTTAATCTTGTTAATAGTCTTCTGTGTGCAGCCAGAAATATAGTAAATATCCACTTAGGTAGCCCTGCATTGTTGCATATCATCCTTCTCCATGGAACCTTACTAAACTCTCCTCTAAGTTTCAAGTATATGGCCTTGATTTTTTTCATTCGCGATACCTCTCCTTCTTAGTAGCCAGCTTCCTCAAAGTATTTCTTTGCTTTTGGTATCTTCTGGACCTCCCACGATGCTTGTTTTGGCTCAACAACCCACATTAAATTGTATTTCTTATAGTATATATGGACCCATTGAACCCACATTTTGTCTTTCTTTTTGCATAGGTTCCATAGCAGCTTGCAGATAGCTGCTCTATTCCATATGCCTATATCAAATAGATTTAACCCACTTGTTGCTCTTGGCCAACACAACAATTATCATTTTATTTGTCAATGTGATATACCTAATAATAAAATCGCTATTAAATTAAAGGGACTTATAGTTATTGAATAACTTTTTTGTTCTATATTTTTCTTTATTCTATTATCCAATGCTTAATATTTTTACATTGTTAATAAAATTTTAATATTATTGTTTGGTCGATTTATTTTTGTAATATAAGAGAAGATATATATATATATATATATTATTAATCTTGAAATATTGTTAATTTTTAATTTTTATTATGTTATTTTTAATAATATTATCTGAATTTTAATGAATAAAATTTCTATTGAATTAAAGGGACTTATATAGTCATCGAATAATTTTTTGTGTTATGTATTTTTTTAATTATATTATCTAATATTTAATACAATTGCATTGTTAATAAAAAAATTATTTAATATTTTTTTCGACTATATTTTTTAATAATATAATAGAAGATATATATTTTATTACTCTTGAAATATTTTTTTATTTAAAATTTTATCCTACTGTTCTCAATAATATTATCTTAAATTTAATAAATAAAATGTCCATTAAATTAATGAGACTTATATAGGCATCGAATAACTATTTTTTGTTCTATATTTTTCTATATTATATTATCTAATATTTAGTATTATTGCGTTGTTAATAGAAAATTTTATTAGCATATTACTTTATCTAAATTTTTATATGCTACTTTATTTTTATAATATAATAGAAGATATATTTTTATTTTTTATTTTATCTATGTTCTCAACAATATTTTCTGAATAAATAAAAAATTTATATTTAAAAAGAAAAAAATATTAAAAAACAAAGAAATTTTAAATTGGAAATATTTTATTTTTAACAATTTTAAATTTTTATTATAAAATAACATAAAAACTCCAACTTGAAATTATTTTCTAATTTGAATGGACAATTTTTTTTAAATATTTTATTTTATTATTTTATAAATATTTAAAATTCAAAAATAAATTAAATAACTAATTATTAACTACTTATGCCATGTGACTTTTTTCTAGGCTGCCACTTGGTTGAAGGAGGGAGTCTTTTCTCTCCTTTTAATAATATATATATATATATATATATATATATATATATATATATATATAT
>ML401856.1:0-27909 GCA_005239525.1 Nicotiana knightiana
CGATCCAACGGTTCCGAACCCCACACCCCTGAACTATATATATGTCCAAATCGCACCCCACCCTCTTCATTTCACAAATCCTAACCCCCCCTCCACCCGGCTCTCTCTCTCTACTCTCTCTAAAAACCCTAGGCGCCCTAGAATTCCCCCACCGTCCGGCCACCGGACCTCCTCCAATCAACCCCAAACCTTCACCCTATGGTCTTCTCCTTCCCCTTAACCCCATCCCACCACCAGCTTCCCTAAAAACCCACTCGAATTCCGTCAAATCCAGATCTAAGAAACGGTCAGAACTGTAATGCTTGNGAGCCGTCGATTCATGTGAGTAAAGGTCACTTTTGAAAGTCGCCATAGTCCGGCTTGACTCCGGTTAGTCGCCGGAGTTCGTCCAAACCCCTCGAACGGGTACTTCCATTTCTTTTCTATATTTGTCAACATAAATAAACCCTAGATGCTTACTGATTCCCAGTATTTTCCCTTTTTTCATGTTTTCTGTTTTTTTTAATACATTTAGTTTAGATTTTTGTCACTGTTTTGTATGATTTAACTGTTAAATATAGTAGTTTTGCATGACCAAGATTAGCATTAGGTTTTGTTTAGATTGTTTCCTTTCTCTGTTAATTTCTGGTCATTTCTATCTTGATTAAATTCTGTCAATAAACGAGCACGAACAATTGATCGATTAATTCCCTGAATTCATAGTTTAAAATGTGTGTTAGTAAAAACAGCCCCTATTGATTGTTTTGGTTCATGTTTTGTTGTTTTGTTCATATTCTGTCATTTGATTTAGCCTTGATTTGGATGCCTATGATTAGTTATATGATTAGCTTCCAATTAATCACAGTTTAAATTTCAACTTTTAGTTTAAAATTGGTATATTCAACTAACTCAAACAGACTGACTCCTCCTAGGTTCAAGTGAAGCTTAAACATGTTTAATACAAGAAAACTGACTAATTTTAAACAAATTAATTAACTCTCATTAATCGACCAAAATCCTAAACAAGTTAAAATCAGTCAATAAAGAGAACTTAATGAACCAATTAGACTAAACTCAGTTCTAAAACAGTGTTAATCATGATTTAACCTAGACTTATCAGGACTAATTTAGTTAACAATAATTTCCCACAATCACTTGTTTAATAGTTTAACCTAGTCTAATAGTCTCTTAAAAAACTATTTAAGTCATAAGACATGTCCAGGACAACTAGTTGGGATTAATTAGCTAACCTAATCTTAATGAATTAACCAAGCTTCTGATTTCAGATCATTAGTTTGAATTAGCCAAATTGAATCAGTATTGACTTGGGTTAAGAAGTTAATTGCCCCCAAATTGATTAACAAGTTAATATCTAATGATCCTAGTTAAGTAGAAGGCTAGCTAGAGTTAACTAACCAAAGTCCAAGTAATAACCCAAGTGAGTTTAACCCTGATTACCCAATGGTAAATTCAGGGACTCCAAGGGGGTATATTAGTTAATGTAGTTAGGAAATCAGAATTTGAAGGATAAAAAGGTCTTTTGGTAAGAAAGAATGTTCAAGAAGATAAGGTTAGACAGTTGTACATGTACTGTTTCAGCCTAATAGGATAAGGAATATTCTCCAAAGATGCTACCCTGAATTTCCCTATAAATAGACTAGGATATTCAGAAGATAAAAGGACTTTCTGGACATTCTTGAACTGTTAGGATAAAATCCTCCCCATTTTCAGAAATACTATCTCAACTTAAGAGGTTTTTGAAAAGAAGAGTACTATTAGAAGATTTTGATTTCTTTTTTCTGGAAAACAAGCTCATAATGATAGGCCTAGTTCAGTTGCTATTTTTCTGTCTGAATTCTGGGGGGTTTTCTAGAGGTTTTTCTTTCAAGTATTCATACTCAAGATTTCTGGGGGGGTATTCTTGCTGGACTGGTTGGTTTTCCCTAGGGTTTCTGCTATTGGTTGTTGGTTTCTCTTCCTCCTTGCTGTTATTGTTCCCACTTGACCTTTATTTGGTCAAGTCTTTTTGTTATTATCTCTCTAAAGGTATGTATCAGTTCATCTCTTCTTAATGAAATTTTGGACTGGAATTCTCATTTTTCTGCTCATTGTGTAAAACTGGTTACTCTTGACAAATGAAGTTACTGTTCTTGTTTTGATTAAATGTGACTGTGCAAATACTTTATTCACATTCTATGAGTATGATAGGCAATGTCTTTGGTGTTAGTATTTCTCCTGTTAGTGCATGACTGTTTGCTTAAGATTATATGTGATAAGTATTCATGTTCCTATATTAGGAAACAAGTTGCATTAAGGTGTTGAATCTGACCTCCTCTATGGTCAGATTCCATCAATAAGAATGCAGAAATATGCTTTTCAATTGAGTCTCCTTGGTATATAAAGAGATTCAACAAGTAAATCTCTAGATAGACAAGTATTAGCACTAAGGTAGATGAATTTGACCTGCTAATGGTCAAATTTACCCCATGATAGTGCAAAAAAGTAGTATAAATGGCTGAAGTTTACCCTTCAAAAGAGGTATAAAGTATGTAGTTATTAAGGGCATTAAAGTGAGAATCTGAACCCTTGGATGTTCAAATTCATCCTCTAAAAATGCCTAGATAAGCAAAGTTACTATGGAGTTTAGAATTATGTTAGTATTAGCGCTTGGGTAGATGAATCTTACTCTTTAATAGTCAAATTCACCCCATGGTAGTGCATAAACAGTAGTTTAGCTTGCTGAAAATTATCCTTCAAATGATATAAGTGTGTAATTAGGAAGGGCCTTGCGGAAAAGAATCTGAACTTGCACAGTGGTCGGATTTACTCCTCAAAGTGGCAATAGAGGCCAAAGTATTTGACCAAATACTAGCCGAAATAAGCATGACTATAAAAGTCTAAACAAAGCAGCATCATTGGATTTGAATCTGACCCCTTCTATGGTCTGATTCAGTCCAGCCAATGCACAAGAGAATTTTGTTATAGTTTGACATCATTAGAGTCACATTTGACCCCGGTAATGGTCAGATTTACTCTAAAAGATGCATAACATATCTATTATTGAGATAGTTAGGGATTGCAAACGAAAAGCTGCAAATGTACAGTACGAAGAATCCAGATGTGGAGCAGCTATTTAGGATTTCCATTTTTTTAGTTTTTCCTTGATATTCATGAAAAATGTATTTTACAGAAGCTGTATTTTCGCTTCAGAAAACTGTAATTTGTTCATTTGTGCATTTGGAATCTTGTAATTCAAGGGATTGGACTGTATATTTTTTTAGCCTTTTAGTTTATAGTGTTCAAACTAAATTTTGAGGCAATTTCTTCTGGAACTTTGAAGCTGTTTTGCTCTAAAAAGTAGTTCAAGGATAAAATAAGTGTTTAATCAAAAAGAGGAGATGGTATTCAAATCAGTCCACATGAAACCTTTCGTAAACATTTTCTTGGATTTTCAGAAGCGGTTATTTCAAAAATTCAGTTGTTTCAATATAAGTGGATTTAGTAGATTATTTTTAGTTCATCTCGTATCCTGTTAAATTTTCTGAAATCGATGTATGAACACTTTTGAACCTTGAAGCATGTGATTAGGTTATCTAAAATTGATAAAAACTGTTAATTTAGAACTGGTAAAACTGCATGTGCTATGTTCTTCGTTAGAAATTACAAAGTTCCAAAAAAAATAAAGTAATTTTAGCTTACCAATATGAAGTGAGACCAGTATATAAAGTATTTCTATGTCTATAATTCTTATAGGTGTATGTATACTACACGAATGAGGTGCATCTTGATTAACACATTTTCTATCATTTACCAAACTAGAAAGTGAAGACCTTTAAGATTTGATTAAGAGTTGAATTTCCTAACCGGTAGTCTTCTCTCATAAATAGCCAAACTAGGATGGCCTAACGTGATAAAACGAGGCTAGATGAGGCCATAGCCTATAAGATGCTCTTTTAGAACAACGAATATCGTTTAGGAGATCCTCTAGGTAGAATGGATACCCTTAGTTCGAAATTTTGATAGAAAAATCAAATATTATACCGAAGCTACCTAACCAACATTCGGGAGCGACAACTCATGTCCCCGACTCTAACTCAAAACATTAATTAAATAAGCATGTTGTAAATCGCGGGTACATTTCATGTGGCGTGGTTTGCAACGTGTCCAAAACTAACAAGTGCACGTCAATCGTGACTTGTATTAAAATAATTCCATGAATATTAAAAAGCGGATAAAAAGTAAAAGCACAAAGGGTTTAAAACATGTAAAAAATTAGATAATTAGGCCAAATATTAATAGTTAAGCGACCGTGCTAAAACCACGGAACTCGGGAATGCCTAACACCTTCTCCCGGGTTAACATAATTCCTTACTTAGATCTCTGGCCGCAGACAAATCAAAACAGAGTCAAAATTTCCTCGGTTTGGGATTTCAATAAAATAAATAGTGTCCCGGAACACCGTAAAAATCTGGGTGGCGACTCTGAAACTAATAAATAAATCCCAAATCCGCATAAAGTCACTTAAATTGGAAAAACTCCCGTATCAAACCCCGTGTCGGAAAAAGGAGGTGTGACAGTAGGTGCGATGGAGGAGGGTTTGACCAGTGGTCGTAGGTGCGACCTGGGTTCCGCAGGTGCGGGACCACAGGCGCGACCAAACTACCGCAGGTGCGGCCCCAGTGGACTTAAGTAAATTCTGCACCTGCTATGCTTTTTCCGCAGGTGCGGTACCCCAAGTGCAGTGATCGGGACTGCAGGTGCGAGATCCCTGTGCGTCTTGTTCCAAACATCCGAGAGTTTATTTCATAAGTCTAAAAATCGTGTAAGAGCTCGGGAATTGGTGATTTTCAGTGGGTATTGAAGAGAAGGATTATAGGTAACATTTTGTAATCCTAATTCATTGTTAGAACATTAATCCATGTTGTTTTCTTTAGTTTAATTATCAAAAATAGGGAAAAAAACATAGGAAATTAATGAAATTTCCCCAACCCAAAATTTTGAGAACTTAAGGGGTTTTTGGCATCGGATTTCGATTATTTCTGGTTGAGTGAGTTCGTGAGTGAATGGGTGTCTGGAAAATATAACTTTTACCCGATTCTGAGACGTGGGCTGAGGGACATTTTGGTCATTTATCTTATTTCATGCGTTAGCTTTGAATTAATAGTAGAACAAGTTTGCTTGAGATGTTATTTACGATATGTAATTGAATTGTATAGATTCGGGCAATTTGGAGTGGGATACTCGTGGAAAACGTGTGGTTTCAAGTTGATTTTGAGCCGGTTTGAGGTAAGTGGCTTGTCCAACCTTGTGTGGGGGACTTTTCCCCTTAGGATGTGATATTTTGTAATTGAATGCTTCGTACGTGAGGTGACGAGCGCGTAGTTGTGCTAATTGTTGAAAATCCGGTTTTACTTTAAATATTTAGACTGAGTTTCTTTCTTACCTGTTTTGTTACAATTGCAATTATAGTCTATGTTAGCTTAGAAAATCATGCCTAGTTGCCCTAAATTTCCTATTTGCTTAACTTTCTTTAATTGTACTACGTGAAGCATGTTAGGCTAGAATTACTTGTTTCCATGTATTTTTGCACTCTAATTTTGAATATCTTCTTGTTGTGCTTGCGTATTTACTTTGTCACTACGGGACGGTATCTCGAGAGATCCCCCTGCATATTTACTTTGGGACTATGGGACGGTATACCGGGAGATACCCCTGTATATTTACTTTGGGACTACGGCATCGTATCCCGGGAGATCCCCCTGCATATTTACTTTGGGACTACAGGACGGTATCCAGGAAGATCCCCCTGCACATATGATGGACTACGGGATGATATCCTGGGAGATCCTTTGGATATAGATATGATGGACTAGGGGACAATATCCTGCGAGATCCACTGGACAGTTGAGGAAAGAACTACAAGACGGTATCTTGGAAGATCCTCATTATTACAATTATCATTGAGCTGTACATATTCCGTGTTTACTATGTTCTTGTGTTTTTGTTAATGCTTTGTTTGACCTGTCTTAGTTCACAACTGTACTCATTATTACTGCCTGTTTTCATACTGTAAATTCCTATTATATTGTTTAACCTCAGTAGGGCCCTGACATTCCTCATCACTACCTGACCGAGGTTAGGCTTGGATCTTACTTTGTACCACTATGGTGTACTCATGCCCCTTCTCTGCATGTTTTTCATGTGCAGATCCAGGTACCTCCACTCAGGCGCACTATCCCCGAGGTTGAGAGATCTAGCAGAGACTTCGAGGTACATGCTGCATCTGCAGACTAGGAGTCTCTATCTTATTCCAGCTTTAGTGAACAGTTTTTCCTTCCTTACAACTGTTTAGGCATTCTTGAGTTAGAGCAGTGTATTATATTTGTGTTAGCATGTGGTTCCCGTGAGTTTCCGGGTTTTTGGGTGATATTTTAGACTCCCGCATTATTTTTGAGTTGAATATGCCGAGCGACATTTATACACAATCTTTCTTTTAGATTTTTCAATTTTTACTTAATTATTCCGGAAGTTATGTTGGTTTTCCGCATTGTTAGGCTTACCTAGTTATAGGGACTAGGTGCCATCCTAAAATGTTCACGAAGGGAAAACTAGGGTTGTGACAAGCTGGTATCAGAGCTCTAGATTCATAGGAGTCATGAAACACATGCCAGTTTATTAGAGTCTCGGTGATCGGTACGGAGACGTTTGTACTTATCTACGAGAGGCTATGTAACTGTTTAGGAAAATCTTCACTTCATTGATTTCCTTGTCATGCAATATTTTTGACATCAATTCTAAACCTCTATTTTCTATTCTCTCGCAGATGGTGAGGACACGTGCTACTCGGGACAATCAGGCACTCGTGCCCCCTACTACAGCCGTCAGAGGCCGGGGCCGAGGTAGAGGCCGAGGACGCGCACGTTGTGCAGCGAGAGCACCTGCGCGAGCTGCCGCCGAGGTACCAACGGCAAATCCAGCCAAAGTCTAGGCACCTGACACGCCTACTGCCATTACTACTCCAGCCCCTCAGGATATGTTAGCTGTGTTCATGTCTACGTAAACCACTCTGGCTCAGGCAGGGTTACTTCCCCTTGGTGTAGCCACATCCCAGGCCAGTGGAGGAGCACAGACTCCCGCCGCTCGAGCTCTTGAGTAGCGATTGCATATGGAGCAGGTCCTAGAGATCATTCTTGTGCCGCCTGTAGTGCCAGTTCAGCCCGAGGAAGGGCCAGCTGCTTCAGAGGACGAGCAGCGGAGACTTGAGAGCTTTAAGAAGTATGACCCTCCAGTATTAAGTGGACTAGCATCAGACGATGCCTTAGAGATTCTATAGGAGTGTCACCATATTTTTCGCACTATGGGCATAGCCGGATCTAGTGGGGTTTCCTTTACTACCTTCCAGCTTCGCGGTGCCGCCTATGATTGGTGGCGCACCTATGAGGTAGACAATCCAGATGAGGCTGCTTCACTAGCCTAGACCCAGTTCTCAGATATGTTCCTGAGAGAGTTTGTTCCTGAGAACCTCAGGGACGCATGGCGCGCAGAGTTTGAGTATTTGCGCCAGGGTGCTATGCTAGTCTCACAGTATGCTATCCGTTACACAATATTGGCTAGGCATGCACCGACTTTTGTTGCTACTGTCTGCGAGAGGGTTCGTCGGTTCGTTGAGGGTCTTGTCCCACCCATCAGATCTAGCATGGATCGAGAGTTGGAGATGGACATTCCTTATCAGCAGGTAGTGACCATTGCTAGGAGTAGCGAGGGTATGCTCGCTATGGAGAGAGAGGAGAGAGAGGCGAAGTGGTCTCGAGAGTCTGGCCACTACTCAAGTGCCCGTACCCCAGTAGCAGGTTTACATGCTAGGGGTTATATGGTCCGTCCAGTTCATTCAGCTCTTCCAGCAGCTAGCGGTACCCCAGCTCCACCCAGGCCTCAGGAGTCTTACTATGCACCTCCAGTTTCTATCACGCCTCCTACGCGTGGTGCTTTCAGAGGTTAGTCTTCTAGACCTGGCACGAGCCAGTCACAGCCACCACGTCCTCCCAGACGTTTTTTCGAGTGTGGCGATACACGCCATGTGGTTAGGGACTGCCCCAGACTTAGTAGGGGTGCATCTTCACAGACTTTTCAGCCACAACGTGCTCAGCAGAGTTCTCATGCCATGATCATAGCTCCAGTTTCTACCCCATCTGCCCAGCCAGTTAGGGGCGGAGGTCGGGGAGGTAGAGGTCGCCCTCCAGGGGGAGGCCAGGCCAGATATCATGCTAATCCTCCTTGTACCGAGGCTTTTACCTCTGATTCTGTCATTACAGGTATTATAGTGGTTTGTCACCGAGAAAGCATCGGTTCTGTTCGATCCAGGCTCTACGTATTCTTATGTGTCTTCTTATTTTTCTCCGCATTTGGGTATAACCCGAGATTCTTTGGGTTCTCCTCTTTATGTTTCTACTCCCGTGGGGGATTCTCTAGTTGTGGACCGCGTTTATCGATCGTGTTTGGTTACTATTCGTGGTTTTGAGACCAGTGTAGATTTATTACTACTTGATATGGTGGATTTTGATATTATGTTGGGCATGGATTGGTTGTCTCCCCATTATGCAATTCTTGTTTCACGCCAAGACTGTGACGCTGGCTATGCCAGGTATTTCGTGTATTGAGTGGAGTGGTACCTTAGATCACACTCCCAGTAGAGTTATCCCTTTTCTTAAAGCTCAACGTATGGTCGAAAAGGGGTATGCCGCATATTTATCTTATGTGAGAGATGGCAGTTTTGATACCCCTTCTGTTGATTCAGTTCCAGTGGTACGAGATTATCCTGATGTGTTTCCAGCTGATCTTCCGGGCATAACGCCCGATCGGGACATTGATTTGTTGCCGGGCACTCAGCCCATTTTCATTCCTCCGTACGGTATGACTCCTCCTGAGTTGAAGGATCAGTTATAAGAATTGCTTGATAAGGGTTTTATTCAACCCAGTGTTTCACCTTGGGGTGCTCCTATCTTGTTTGCGAAGAAAAATGATGGATCTATGCGCATGTGTATTGATTATCGCTAATTGAACAGGGTTACAGTGAAGAACCGTTATCCCTTGCCTCGTATTGATGATCTATTTGACCAGCTTCAGGGCGCACATGTATTTTCTAAAATTGATTTACGCTCAGGGTACCATCAGTTGAAGATTCGGGAGCCGTATATCCCGAAGACTGCCTTTAGGACTCGGTATGGCCATTACGAGTTTCTAGTTATGCCATTCGAGCTGACTAATGCCCCGCAGCATTTATGCATTTGACGCACAGTGTGTTCAGGCCATATCTCGACTCGTTCGTCATTGTTTTCATAGATGATATTCTTGTTTACTCCCGGAGTCGGGAAGATCATGAGAAGCACATGAGGACAGTGCTTCAGACCCTGAGAAGAAGAATTTGTATGCAAAGTTCTCAAAATGTGAGTTTTGGTTGAGTTCTGTGGCGTTCTTAGGCCACATTGTATCGAGTGAGGGCATTCGAGTGGATCCGAAGAAGGTAGAGGCCGTGCAGTGTTGGCCCAGGCCGTCCTGAGTTACAGAGATTTGCCGTTTCCTTGACTTGACAGGTTACTACCGCCGTTTTGTGGAGGGATTTTCATCGATTGCAGCCCATATGACTATATTGACCCAGAAGGGTGCTCCATTTCAGTGGAATGATGAGTGTGAGGCAAGATTTCATAAGCTCAAGACAGCTTTGACTACAGCCTCAATCTTGTTATTGCCTACTGGTTCGGGGTCTTATATTATTTATTGTGATGCCTCGCGTGTCGGCCTTGAAGCGGTGTTGATGCAGGACGGTAGGGTGATTGCCTACGCATCCAGAAAGTTGAAGATACATGAGAAAAATTACCCGGACCATGACCTTGAGTTAGCTGCCATTGTTCATGCCTTGAAGATCTGGCTTCATCATTTGTACAGTGTGCCTTATTAGATTTATACTGACCACTGGACTTTGCAGCACATACTCAGAAAAAAGGATTTAAATTTGCACCAGCGTAGATTGTTAGAGTTGCTAAAGGACTATGACATCACTATATTATACAACCCGGGGAAGGACAATGCAGTGGCCGACGCCTTGATTCGCCGGGCGAAGAGTTTGGGGACTTTGATACACCTTCATGCAGCTGAGAGGCCTCTAGCCTTAGATGTTCAGCCCTTAGCCAGTCAGTTCGTGAGATTGGATCTTTCTGAGCCTTGCCGGGTATTAGCTTGTATGGTTGCTCGGTCTTCCCTCCATGATTATATTTGAGAGCGCCAGTATGATGATCACCCACCTTTTAGTTCTCCAGGATAGAGTCCGGCAGGGTGATGCTAGAGATGTGACAATAGGAGAGGATGGGGTGATGAGGATGCAGGGTCGTATCTTTGTACCCAACGTAGATCAGCTTCGGGAGTTAATTCTTGAGGAGGCCCATAGTTCGCGGTATTCCATCCATCCGGGTACCATGAAGATGTACCAGGATCTGATACAGCACTACTGGTGGTGAAGAATGAAGAAGGATATAGCAGAGTTTGCAGCCAAATGTCTCAACTATCAGCAGGTCAAATGTTAGCATCAGAGACCGGGAGGGTTAGTTCAGCAAATTGATCTTCCATAGTGGAAGTGGGAACGGATCACCATGGACTTTTTGGTTGGACTTCCTCGGAGTTTGAGGAAGCATGATGCTATTTGGGTGATTGTGGATCGGCTGACCAAATCAGCTTATTTCATTCTGGTAATGACTACGTATTCATCGGAGTGATTGGCGGAGATTTATATTTGGGAGATCGTTCGTCTGCATGGTATTCCAGTTTCTATTATCTTGGACCGAGGTACTCAGTTCACTTCACGGTTCTAGAGATCCGTTCAGCAGGAGTTAGGTACCATGGTGGAGTTGAGCACAACATTTCAGCCCCAGACGGACGGACAGTCCGAGCGCACTATTCAGATTCTTAAGGATATGCTCCATGCGTGTGTGATTGACTTTGGAGGGTCTTGGGATCAGTTATTTCCATTGGCGGAGTTTGCTTACAACAACAGTTATCAATCCAACATTTAGATGGCGCCGTGTGAGGCTTTATATGGTAGGAGGTGCAGATCTCCGGTGGGTTGGTTTTAGCCGGGTAAGGCCAGGCTATTGGGCACAGAAATGGTTCAGGATGCATTGGAGAAGGTCAAGGTGATTCAAGATAGACTCCGTACAGCCCAACCCAGACAGAAGAGTTACGCGGACCGGAAGGTTCGTGATGTTTCATATATGGTCGGAGAGCGGGTTCTGCTTCAGGTTTCACCTATGAAGGGCGTTATGAGATTTGGGAAGAGAGGTAAGTTGAGTCCGAAGTTTATTGGCCCTTTTGAGATATTGAGGTGTGTTTGGGAGGTTGCTTATGAGCTTGTCTTACCTCCCGTCTTGGCAGGATTTCATCCGGTATTTCATGTTTCGATGCTCCGGAGATATCCCTGTGGACCCGTCTCATGTCTTGGATTTCAGGTCAATCCAATTGGACAAGGATCTATCATATGTTGAGGAGCCTATAGCTATATTGGACAGGCAGGTCAGAAATCTCAGGTCGAAGAACATTGGTTCAGTAAAGGTTCAGTGGCGGGGTCAGCCGGCCGAGGAGGCAACATAGGAGACCAAGCATGATATGCACAACAGTTACCCTCATATTTTCACTACTTTAGGTATGTCCTTATGCTCGTTCGAGGATGAACGAATGTTTAACTGTAGGAGGATGTGACGACCCGGCCGGCCATCTTAATATTTAACACCCTTATCCCCTATTAATTGTTTTCCCCAAGTCTATTTCTGCTAAATTGAATTGGCGAGATGTTCGGTTTTGAGTTTTGGAGAGTTTTGGGACACTTAGTCCCTAAATGAGAGCTTAAGTGTTGGAAAGTTACCCGTAGTCGGAACAGTGTGAAGACGGCCTCATAATGGAAATCGGATGGTTCCGTTAGCTCCATTAGGTGATTTTGGGGTTGGTAGCGTGTTCGGAATGCATTTTGGAAGTCCGTAGCTTGTTTAGGCTTGAAATGCCGAAGTTTGAATTTTTGAAGTCTCCAGTCCGATAGTGAATTTTGGATCCGAGGGTAGGAATGTAATTCCATAAGTTGCAGTAGTTCCTTCATGTCATTTGGGATGTGTGTGAAAAGTTTGAGGTCATTCGGATGAGTTTAGACGTGTTTCGGCGTCGAGTGTAAGTTCTAGAATTTACCTAAGTTCCTAGGCTTGAACCTATGCATAATCGATGATTTTGATGTTATGAGACGTGTTTTTAAGGCTCGACCTAGTTCAAATAAGGAGTTAGGGTTTGTTGGCGGTTTTGGTTGAGGTCCCGGGGGCCTCGGTGTTGTTTCGGATGCTTAACGGGAGAAATTGGGACTTAGCAAACTGCTGAACCAGACCTCTTCTGGTGTTTTCGCACATGTGAAGGTTTCCCGCAGGTGCGGACTCGCATGCGCGGTGGGTTTTATCGTAGGTGCGATGGAGGACGGTTTGACCAGTTGTCGCAGGTGCGACCTAGGTTCCGCGGGTGTGGAACCGCAGGCGCGACCAAACGACCACATGTGCGGCCCCAGTAGATTTGGCGATTTTCAGTGGGTTTCGAAGGGAAGGATCATAGGTAACATTTTATAATCCTAATTCAATTCTATACCATTAATCCCTTTTGTTTTGTTTAGTTTAATTATCAAAAATGGGGGATAAACCATAGGAAATTGATGAAATTTCCCCAACCCGAAATTATGAGAATTTAAGGGGTTTTTGGCATCGGATTTCGATTGTTTCTTGTTGAGTGAGTTCGTGAGTGAATGGGTGTCCAGAAAATATAACTTTTACCCGATTCTGAGACGTGGCCCCGAGGGGCATTTTTGTCATTTTACCTAATTTCCCGCCTTAGCTTTAAATTAATAGTAGAACCAGTTTGCTTGAGATGTTATTTACGATATGTAATTGAATTGTATAGATTTGGTCCATTTGCAGTCGGATACTCGTGGCAAACATGTGGTTTCATGTTGATTTTGAGCCAGTTCGAGGTAAGTGGATTTTCTAACCTTGTGTGGGGGACTTTTCCCCTTAGGATGTGATATTTGGTAATTGAATGCCTCGTACGTGAGGTGACGAGCGCGTACTTTTGCTAATTGTTGAAAATACGGTTTTACTTTAAATATTTAGACTGAGTTTCTTTCTTACATGTTTTATTCGAATTGCAATTATAGTCTATGTTAGGTTAGAAAATCATGCCTAGTTGCCCTAAATTGCCTATTTGCTTAAGTTGCTTTAATTGTACTACGTGAAGCATGTTAGGCTAGAATTAATTTTTGCCTTGTATTTTTGCACTCTAATTCTGAATGTCTTCTTGTTGTGCTTGCGTATTTACTTTGGGGTTACAGGACGGTATCCCGGGAAACCCCCCTGCATATTTACTTTGGGACTACGGGATGGTATCCCGGGAGATCCCCCTGCATATTTACTTTGGGACTACGGGACGGTATCCCGGGAGATCCCCCTGCATATTTACTTTGGGACTACGGGACGGTATCCCGGGAGATCCCCCTGCATATTTACTTTGGGACTACGGGACGGTATCCCGGGAGATCCCCCTGCATATTTACTTTGGGACTACGGGACGGTATCCCGGGAGATCCCCCTGCATATTTACTTTGGGACTACGGGACGGTATCCCGGGAGATCCCCCTGCATATTTACTTTGGGACTACGGGACGGTATCCCGGGAGATCCCCCTGCATATTTACTTTGGGACTACGGGACGGTATCCCGGGAGATCCCCCTGCATATTTACTTTGGGACTACGGGACGGTATCCCGGGAGATCCCCCTGCATATTTACTTTGGGACTACGGGACGGTATCCCGGGAGATCCCCCTGCATATTTACTTTGGGACTACGGGACGGTATCCCGGGAGATCCCCCTGCATATTTACTTTGGGACTACGGGACGGTATCCCGGGAGATCCCCCTGCATATTTACTTTGGGACTACGGGACGGTATCCCGGGAGATCCCTTTGCATATTTTCTTTGGAACTACGGGACGGTAGGGAGATCCCCCTGCACATATGATGGACTACGGGACGGTATCTCGGGAGATCCTTTGGATATCCATATGATGGACTACGGGATAGTATATCGGGAGATCCACTGGACAGTTGAGAGAAGGACTATAGGACGGTATCCTGGGAGATCCTCATTGTTACCATTGTCATTGAGCTGTACATATTCTGTGTTTACTCTTTTCTTGTGTTTTTCTTATTGTTTTGTTTGACCTGTCTTAGTTCACTGCTCTACTCATTATGACTTCCTATTTTCATACTGTAAATTCCTATTATATTGTTTAACCTCAGTAGGGCCCTGACCTTCCTCGTCACTACCCGACCGAGGTTAGGCTTGGCACTTACTGAGTACCACTGTGGTGTACTCATGCCCCTTCTGCGCATGTTTTTCATGTGCCGATCCAGGTACCTCCACTCAGGCGCACTATCCCCGAGGTTGAGAGATCTAGCATAGACTTCGAGGTACACCTGCTTCGTCCGCAGACTATGAGTCGCTATCTTATTCCAGCTTTAGTGGTCAGTTTTTCCTTCCTTACAGTTGTTTAGACATTCTGGAGTTAGAGCAGTGTATCATATTTCTGTTAGCCTGTGGTTCCCGTGAGTTTCCGGATTTTGGGATGATATTGTAGACTTCCGCATTATTTTTGAGTTGAATATGGTGAGCGGCATTTATACACAGTCTTTCTTTTAGATTGTTCTGTTTTTACTTAATTATTCTGCAAGTTATGTTATTTTTCCGCATTGTTAGGGTTACCTAGTTATAGGGACTAGGTGCCATCATGACATATTCAAGAAGGGCGAACTAGGGTCGTGACACACGCTAAGTGCATAATACCATCCTGGGGAGACTGATAAATCCGCATGCTACAAAACTCAAGCACAACTGAGGTGCGATATATATATAGACTCTAGATCTCAAGAGCTATCCTGCTCACATAACATCCCTCGCTGCGCGGGACCTCAACACATAGGAAATTATTAAACCGTTTCACAACTCACAAAGCACAATTTTAATGACACATATATTTGACGAAGACGGAGAAACATCTGCTGTTCTAATACCTTGCCATGAAAAATGCTCTACTGAAATGAACATGCCTGGCTCATACGGAGCCCATAATCATATTTAAATCCATCCACATTCATCGAGTCTACCTTGCTCTCACCAAACTAAGCTAATATCTTTTACCTGGGTCCATATTAACCAACTTTCTCTCATAATACGCAATAACAACCATCATAGCCGGGACAAACACCCCACAATCCACAACCAAATGAACTCAATGCTTTTTAGGCATAACTTCTCAAATAAACAATATAGAACTCCTTTATACTCAGTCCAAATCTTCAATCCATCAAGTGACTACATGTCACACCTTATACAATCTTTTCGTGGTCATGCTTCCACGACCTTCCACACAAGGAAACAAGTCTGCCCATCAACCACTGGCCATACTACGCTGTAAGACAAATCAAGAACCCATAACCAGGGTACAAAGCCTCTTCCACCGAATATCAATCTCAGGTGACACTGAAGATAACACCAGCTTACTCTGAACTTTCAAATCACTTTTTTCTTGCTCTTCTGAGCTCGTGAAATCCTTATCATCACCGAACCGCAATCTCGATTCTTACTCCCGGTTACATACTACTTTCCGCACCTAACATTCCAATATGAGGTAGTGCAAGAATTCCATCATAACTTCTGAACCACCAGTAGGGTGAACACTTTATCATATAAAAACCTTTTACTTAACTCAATTCAAGAGTACCACCTCAACACACGAGTGAATTCCCATAATCACCCAACATGGAAATCCTTATGTAGTAGTCTATACCACCATAACCCTTCCGGGATCCGCCTACACCTGACATGGAATAACACTCAAATACTCCCACATGAAATCCCTTACGACAGTCGACAAGCCCCGCACACACAGACACAAACTACATGCATAACGGAATCACACGGGGGGAACTGATCACTGCCGTAGATGTGCCATTTCAACCATGGCTAATCAATCTATCTTCTTTTAATCATCTTCAATTGCTTCAAGAGTAATAGAAACTCCTTTAAACTCATAGCAAACCCAACCCTCACTCATCCCGAGTGACCTTGGTTCACGATACTATGCTGCCTAAATCCCGCAACCCGTCTCATACCCTGCTGATAATCTTTCTACAATTCGGAGTTTATTTCTCTCACTCCTCCAATACTATCCTGCACGCTGAAACATATTATAGAACATTCCATCCATCTTCCGTTTTCTCAAAAACTACTCTGCAAAAGCTCGATTCTCGATCATACTGCTGTGTGAAACCCTTAAACGACGCATTCTTGACTTTTGAACTCACTAGGACCGCTATTGAGAGTCACCCACTCTGACTGGCCCCGAATATAATCAAATCCAAGGCTCTTCTACAACATGAACACCCATTTCAAGGAAACGCGTGACCGAGTCACTATCCTGACAACTCACGTATGCCATAAGAAAAATTATGGATCTTACAAAGCCTAACCCTAGCCCGACAGGGCCAACTTTTTCACACAGTCACCAAACCCCACGCACAATTACCATTTTACTCCTTTCCCTTACCTGTAATAACTTTCCAACACGTTGACAATACGCCACCCCATGAGATGACAATCCTACAACCTAACTGCAGATGGTAGGACTCCCCCACTTATCCCGAAACTACTCCTTGCACCACTCTAGACCCCGCCGAGATACTTTCTCTTTTGATAACACGATTTTGCTCAACCAATCCGTCCAAATCTTCTTGCTAGCACTCCCTAAATACTCAAATTCTCTAGCATCATTCACACATTCTACCTCCTACCGACTAACCACTAGAACCCCTCACAGAGACGTGCGAACTTTGCCACCGCTAACCTATTCACAGAAGATAAGCCACCTGTGGAAATCACCCGCGGACACCTTCCAACAACACTGAAATGCACGCTCTCTGTGACTTAAATACCCCATCCTATGCCCTGCTTCATTTACCAACTTTACTAGTCCGTCCGCTCCTTATGGACATCCATTAAATGCGCGGCAATATCTTCAAATTTGAAGCTATGCTATCGCTTCCCCACTTTGTGACTGCTCGGCTTCCGCTTCTTACGCCTAGCCTCCTATAAATGGAACCACCGCCTAGCCTCACTCCATGATCATTCTCTGTAGCTCTCAAACCAGCAGATCACCACGACTTCAAGCTTTCCGGAGATCATATTTCTCTAGTTGTCTTCATTATCAACACTTATCCAGTACTGAACCACTGCACCTCACGGTCTCTGTCAACCGCATTCTTCAATACTCTGACCCCACGCAACTGAAGAAACCATAGCACCGACAAACTTAACGCATTACATTCGATCAATGACGACGACTTCACGTCGCAAGTGCATATCCCACCTCACTTGAAGACACCAAGTCTTACTACTTTATCAACCCCAACCGGACCATTCATAATCCAAATGCCTTCCCTCTGCGGTAACTAAAATACCAAAATCTCGAAATCAGATTCTGAGAAGACCTTCCCTTAAACCATTCATCACCCTCAACATATGTGTAAGCATTCTATTATCATATCGACATCACATGATAACCAACCGTAAGCATCATCACTACCTGAGCATAGCCTTAACGCTATCAGGAACACAACTACTGAGCTGAAACAACATATTATTCTTTTGCAGGGCCATAACAACAGCCCCAACCAATTACACATGGAAACATCTCGAATTTCCTCCGTAGCACCATTAAATTCCTCAATTTCCTGATTCATAGCAAGCGCTTCGCGACGCGTAAGATTGAGTAGGAATAAACATAGGCATAAGCCTCAAATGAATCAAATCGCACGATGAGGAATCTAGAAGGGAAGTACTCCTAACAGCCATGTAGCCTCTCCAAGATAAGTATAGACGTCTCCGTACCGATCCGCAAGACTCTACTAAAATTGCTCATGACTCGTGAGACCTAAGGGAACCTAGCGCTCTAATACCATGTTGTAACGACCCAAAATCAATAAGGTCGTGATGGCGTCGGACATCATTGTCATGTAAGCCATTCATTTATTAATTTAAATAATTCCCGATTTAACAATTATGAAAAATATTTCCTTGTTCTTTATTACATATTGACTAAATAAAAATATGTTAAGTAAAACAATAGTTTAAATATTACACTTTAGCAAATATATACCAACACATCCCAGAACCCGGTGTCACGAGTACACGAGCAATTTCTAAGAACTTATACAATCATCACAAAGCCTGTCCGAAATATAAATTGGACAAGGGAACTTTAAATGAAAGTAAATACAGTACCAAGGAGACTTTGTTAGCTACGGATCGCCTCCAGATGATGCAACTCACCTAAGTCTCCGAATCCTCCACATTGGTATGAAAGTACCTGTGCAATAAAATGCATAGCAAGTGTAGCATGAGTACAAAAATGACGTGTACTCAGTAAGTCGACCGCCTAACCTCAGAGAGGTAGTGACTAGAGGTCAAATTAGACACTAGCTAAAAGTCAATTTAGAATATTCGAGTGTGACACTTAGCATGAATATCCTAGGAAATTTATTAAAATCAGGAATAATTATTATCAACTCTTTCCACATTTAACACTTTAATCCTTCGTCATATTAATAACTATTAATCATCATGGGTGATTTAATCAAATAACCGTTTAATCAACAGGAAGGAGCAACTTCTTCCGGAAATCATTAATAAATTTAATCTCTATAATTTTAGTTGGCAACTTAAAATTCCAGGCTAGTAATCAGGCACAAATCATAGCTACTACGCAGTAAATATCATGCGCAAGCAATGCCGAGGATCAAATGACGCGGACCAACAATAATAAAATGTGCGCTGCCGAGGGTCGTACGACTCGAACCATAGATGCATCTATCTGCCCTGCTCGTGAATCGATCATGCAACGCGGTTATACATACAAATAATAAGGCTAGCCTACTCGCGAATCATATCTGCGACTCAGGTGCTCATATGTGCACATATCCACATAGTAAATCCGTATTTTTATAAAGAAAGCAGTTTTTTTCTCGTGAAAGTGGTAAAATTCTTCTTAAAGTAACATGAAATATAGCTTTTAAATCTTTGTTTTGAAACTCACATGCCAAGTTGAATGATATTCCATAATACAATCCTACCATGTATACAATTATCCACGGAGGAATCAATTCTCTTTCTAAATGATTAAGAAAATGAACTTTAATCTTCTTTAGATATTCAATTACGACTTCGATTATATAAGCAGTTTAATATTACTGGCAGGATGAGAGGTACAACACATAAGGCATGCTAGTGGGTCATAGACTACCCGAACATGGCATAATAGTAGCTACGCACAGACTCCCGTCACTTCGTGCGTATGTAACCCCTGAAGATAATAGCATATACTTAATTAATTCACCTAGGGGGACAATTCCCCCTCACAAAGTTAGAAATGAGAGTTACCTCGCTCCGAAGTCCCATAACCGGCTTCCAAGCCCTTCCGACGACTCCCATGGATGCACAACGCCCCGAAACTACCACATAACGGACAAAGCAATGAGAATTCATCGTAATACTCGCAATAAATTCATATTATATACTTACCTAACTCCGCTCAGTAAAATGACCAAAATACCCTCGGGCCCACATGCCCGGAATTCGAAATTTGTCGAAGATATATTCTACCCATAGCTCCACTAGTTCAAATACAATTTACTCTACGTTCCATGCTCAAATTCGTGGCTAAAATCCTAATTTCCATTTTCTAGATTTCTTTAAGATTCCCCAATTTTCAATCAATTTCCATTCTTAATCCATGCATATAATCTTGTATTTAACTTAGAAGCATGAAGGAGTTACTTACCTTGACATTGCATGAAGAAATTCCCCTCTTGAAGCTCTCCTAAAATAGCCTAAGCCATGAGAAAAATGAGAAAATGAACCAAGATCCTTGTTTGAAAACATTCTTCCCAGGCCGATTTTCGCACCTGCGCTCTCGCAGGTGCGCCCAAGAGCCCGCACCTGTGGCTTCCTTTTCCTACAGCCGGATCCGCACCTGCGAACCATTGCCCGGACTTGCGCCTTCACATGTGCGAAATATCCATCGCACCTGCGATCCTTGCCAAGCCAGCCCACTCTCGCACCTGCGGCCAAATCCTCGCAGGTGCAGTCACCCTAGATGACAGCAATTCCAGCCTTCTTGAAACTTTCAACTTGATCCATTAACCACCCGAGGCCCCTGGGACCTCGTCCAATTATACCAACCTGTACCAAAACATAATGCGGACTTGCTCCAGGCCTCAAATAACATCAACCAACATCGAAACCACACATCGCACCCAAATCCCAACTTTATGAACTATGAAATCTCCAACTTCTACATTCGATGCTGAAACCTATCAAATCACGTCCGATTGACCTCAAATTTTGCGCACAAGTCATATTCAACATTACGGACCTGCTCCAACTTCCGGAATCACATTATGACCTCAATATCAAAACTTCCACTTCCGGTCGGATTTCTCAAAAATCGTCAAATTTCTATCTTTAGCCAAATGGCTTCAAAATGACCTACGGACATCCAAATTCACTTCCGATCGCGCTCCCAACTCCATAATCACCACACGAAGCTATTCCAAGACTCGGAATCCCAAATAGATATCAATAACTCTGAAATGCACTGCAACCCCAAATTTACGAAATTCATCTAAAATGCTAACATCCACAATATGCACCGAAACGCTCTCGGGTTATCCAAACCCCGATCCGAGCATCATACGAACCTGCAGGAACCTTCAAATCCTGATTTGGAGGTCGTTTATTCAAAATTCCAATATTAGTTGATTCTTCCAACTTAAGCCTTCTGAAATGAGCATTTTCTTTCCAAATCAACTCTAAACTTCCCGAAATTCAATTCCGACCACGCCCACGGGTCATAATACCTGAAACGAAGCTGCTCACGGTCTCAAACCGCCAAACGACGCGCTAGATCCCAATACGACCGGTCGGGTCGTTACAGAAACCAAAGCAAGTATTATCATATTTAACTCAATATTTTTTCTTATTCATTCTGGTATTTAGATACTTTATCTAATATTTTTCAGTTACATTTATTATTTATTTTGAAAGATAACTTAAGGCTTCTGAAATGAGAATTTTCTTTCCAAATCAACTCTAAACTTCCCGAAATTCAATTCCGACCACGCCCACGGGTCATAATACCTGAAACAAAGCTGCTCATGGCCTCAAACCGCTGAATGACGCGCTAGAGCCCAAAACGACCGGTCGGGTCGTTACAAAAACCAAAACAAGTATTATCATAGTTAACTCGTTATTTTTTCTTATTAATTCTGGTTTTTAGACACTTTATCTAATATTTTTCAGTTACATTTATTATTTATTTTGAAAGATAGAAAAAATAAACATCCCGAGAAAACGAAAGAGGTGTATCTATAAAAGGATGTCTATTTACGTGATTGTACAGATATAAACAAAAGCGAATTGTTGAATGTAAATTTTTTTTTATGCAAAAACTTTATATATTTTCTATCATTTTTCTTAATTTTCCTTTACACCTCTTTCATAAACAACTCACATAAAAGAAAAAAGAAGTACAAGAAAGTTCTACAGCGAATTTGGCCATAAGAAAGCATTTAGAGGATGATAATCTGCTGGGTAGAATAAGAAATGGAGCAAGAAAAAGAAAATAAGAGAAATTAGAAAGGATCATGTTTTGAGCATGGAAAAGAGGTTTGGGAAGTTGTTGAAGAAATACGTGCTACCGGAAATTGTTTGTTTTATATTCAACTCTCATCTCCTTCTTTGTAATACAAAATATTGGTATTTACATTTTGTTCTAAGGAATTTAAGAAAACAATATGTTTAATTTATAGAATTATTTAAACAAGAAGACATATATATATTGTCATGACCCCAAATCCTAACCGGCCGTGATAGCGACTATCGAGGAACTAGGCTAGCCAACTACCTCGTGTTCACGTTTTTTTTTGAAAATCCGATTTATGTTTCAAGCAATTCATAACAACATACATAAAATTTACTTAACATAATAGGCAAATTTTATGTACAGTACTGCCATCCCCAAAACCCGGAGCCAACATGTCATGAGCATCTAGTGAAATAAGCGAAAATAAAGTATTATGATACAAAACTCCGAATCAAAGCTAAATACAACAGGAAGAAAAGCAGAGATGCTGCGAACGCTGAACAGCTACATCTATATCCCCATGATACGGCTGCGCTGCTATATATATATATATAAAATCTAAAGCCCGAATATAAAAATCAAATCTAAGTAGCAAGGACTCACATAAAAATCAACGTCATCAAGTCACAATATACACAGCCTTATTTTCCAGTAGTATACGTAGATATACGAAATTATCATGCCTTACAAATCAACTTCATAAATGTCCTTAAAACAATGCACATTTTTTACAACTTTGAAACAAAGATTTGATATGCAGATGAGTGTAGTAGAATCACAAGTAGCCCCTCGGGCAAAAACATATTTCATAATCAGCCCCTCGGACATGCCTCACAATCCCTCGGCACCGGCTTACCTCTCCTCTGAACCTTCACTGAAATTATATCCTTAGACCTCATCTTCCTGACCTGTCGACCCAAAATAGCCACTGGCTCCACCTCATATGACATATCACCCTCGAGTTGAACCGTGTAGAAGTCCAAAACGTGAGAAGGGTCACCAACATACTTTTGGAGCATCGAAACATGGAATACTGGATGAATAATCGAGAAATTGGAAGGCATAGAAAGCCTATAAGCCACATCCCCAACCCTCTGAAGTACCTCAAATGGGCCAATGAACCTGGGACTCAGCTTTCCTCTCTTCCCGAACCGCATAACACCCTTCATGGGTGACACCTTCAGCAACACCTTATCCCCAACAATGAAAGACACATCTCGGACCTTCCGGTCCGCATAACTCTTCTGCCTAGACTGCGTCGTGCGATGTCACTCCTGAATCAAGTTTGCCTTACTCAAAGCATCCTGAACCAAGTCTGTGCCGAATAGCCTGGCCTCGCGCGGCTCAAGCCAACCAAGCAGAGATCCACACCTCCTACCATACAAGGCCTCATACGGAGCCATATGAATACTCGACTGATAGCTGTTATTACATGAAAACTCTGCTAGTGGCCGAAACTGATCACATGACACAATCACGCAACATGTCCTCTAGAATCTGAATGGTACGCTCCGACTGCCTGTCGGTCTGAGGATGAAACGATGTGACCTGAGTGCCCAACTCTCTCTACACGGCTCTCCAAAACTGAGACATGAACAGAGTGCCTCTGTCGAAAATGATAGAAACTGGAACCCCATGCAAAAGAACAATCTCCCTGATATAAATCCCAGCTAACCTTTCTGATGAATACGTAGTACTAACGAGAATGAAGTGCGCAGACTTGGTCAGCCGATCCACAATAACCCAAATAGCATGAAACCTCCTCGAAGTCCGTGGGAGTCTAACTACAAAGTCCATGGTGATCCGCTCCCACTTCCACTACGGAATATCAAACCTCTGAAGCAATCTACCAGGTCTGTTGTGCTCATACTTGACCTGCTGACAGTTGAGACACCGAGCCACAAACTCCATGACATACTTCTTCATTCTCCTCCACCAATAATGCTGCCTCAAATCCTGATACATCTTCGCGGCAACCGGATGGATGAAATACCGCGAACTATGAGCCTCTGCTAGAATCAAATCTCGAAGCCCATCAACATTGGGCATGCAAATCCGGCCCTGCATCCTCATGACCCCATCATCACCAATAACCACATATCTGGCATCACCGCGACGTACCCTGTCCTAAAGAACAAGCAAATGTGAATCATCATACTGGCGTGCTCTAATCTGATCGTGAAGAGAAGACCTGGAGGCTACACAAACCAACATCCGCGGGGGGCTCTGATAGATCGAATCTCACCAAATGACCTGCTAAGGACTGAACATCAAGAGCTAATGGTCGCTCTACTACTGGGAGGTTAGCTAAACTTCCCAAACTCTCTGCTCTGCGACTCAATGCATCGGCCACTACATTTGCCTTCCCCCAATGATATAAGATAGTGAGGTCATAATCCTTGAGGAGCTCCAACCATCTCCTCTGACGCAAATTCAAGTCCTTCTGCCTCAGCATATACTGCAAACTACGATGATAGCTGCCAAATCTTCAAGGCATGGACAGTGGCAGCTAACTCAAGATCGTGCATTGGATAATTTTTCTCGTGCACCTTCAAATGTCTGGACGCGTAGGCAATCACCCTACAGTCCTACATCAATACCGCTCCCAAGCCAACTCTAGAAGCATCAGAATAAACTGTGTAAGAACCCGAACCAGCAGGCAAAACTAATAGTGGAGTTGTAGTCAATGCTGACTTGAGCTTCTGAAAGCTCTCCTCACACTCATCAGACAATCTGAATAGAGCGCCCTTCTTGGTAAATCCGGTCAAAGGCGAAGCAATCAAAGAGAATGCTTCCACAAAGCGACGGTAATATCCCGCCAAACCAAGGAAACTCTTAATCTCTGTAGTTGAGGACAATCTGGGCAAACTCTACACCGCCTCTAACTTCTTTGATATCAACCTGAATCCCCTCACTAGACACCACGTGCCCCAAGAAATCTACCGATCCCAGCCAAAACTCACACTTGGATAGTTTCGTATAAAGCTTCTCCTCCCTCAATCTCTACAACATAACTCTCAAACGCTGAGCATGCTCTTCCTTGCTACAAGAATAAACCAGGATGTCATCAATGAACACAATGACGAAGGAATCAAGATAAGGTTGAAACACGTTGTTCATCAATTGCATGAATGCAGCTGGGGCATTGGTCAACCCAAATGACATAACCAAGAACTCATAATGACCATACCTGGTGCTGAAAGCAGTCTTCGGAATATCAGAATTCCCAATCCTCAACTGATGGTACCCATGTCTCAAATCAATCTTGGAAAATACTCTGGCTCCCTGAAGCTGGTCAAACAAATCATCAATGCGGGGCGAGGGATACCGGTTCTTCACCGTAACCTATTCAACTACCGATAGTCAATACACATACGCATGGACCCATCCTTCTTCTTAACGAACAACACCTGTGCACCCCAAGATGACACACTAGGCCGAATGAACCCCTTATCCAGGAGCTCCTGAAGTTGCTCCTTCAATTCCTTTAGCTCCGCTAGTGCCATACGATATGGTGGAATAGAAATAGGTTGAGTGCCTGGCACCAGATCAATACCAAAATCAATATCCCTGTCAGGTGGCATGCCTGGCAGGTCTACAAGAAACACATCCGGAAAATCACAGACAACAGGAACAAAATTAATAGTGGGAGTCTCACCACCGACATCCCTCACAAAGGCCAAACAAGATAAACACCCATTTCAACCATGCGCCGAGCCTTCAGGTAAGAAATCACCCTCCTAGGCATATAATTGGAAGAACCTCTCCACTTAACCCTTGGACACCCCGGCATAACTAAGGTCATGGTCTTAGCGTAACAATCAAGAATAACATGGCACGGAGATAACCAGTCCATGCCTAGAATCACGTCAAAATCGACCATGCTGAGTAACAGTAGGTCCACTCGGGTCTCCAGACCCCCAATAGATATAGTGCACGACTGGTACACACGGTCCACAACAACAGTATCGCCCACCGGAGTCGACACATGAACAGAGGTGACTAGAGACTCACAGGGCATGCCCAAAAAATCGGCAAAATATGAAGAAACAGAGGAATATGTGGAACCAGGGTAAAATAAAGCCAAGGCATCACAGCAACAGACTGAAACAATACCTGCAATCATGGCATCTGAGGCCATAGCATCCGGCCTCGCTGGAAATGCACACATACGAGCCTGACCTCCCCCTGCTCGACCTCCCCCTCTAGGGCGGCCTCTGGCTGAATGACCACCACCCCTGGTTACCTGGGCGGGCGGTGAAGTGACTGGAGCTGAAGTCAAGGGCTGGCCCCTCCACTGAGAAGATCCACCGGAACGGCGGGGACAATGCCTCCACACGTGCCCGAACTCTCCACATTCAAAGCAATTCCCCAGAGCTGGAGGTGTTGACTGATAGAAACCCCTAGCACCTATATAGATGAACCCCTAGTTGGGCGGCCGGACTGAGGAGGCCTGAATGAACAGCCCCTACCCTGCTGAAACTGTCCCCTGAAGGGAGCACCACTGGAACTGCCTGAACCACGAGGCTTCTTGGCCTCTCTCCTCCCGCTCCTGGCGGCGATCAGACTCAATATCTCAAGCTATGTTAACAACCTACTCGAATGAAGCACCCGACACTCTCTCTCGAGTCATAAACAACCGAAGCTGATAAGAAAGACCATCTACGAACCTCCTGACCGTCTCCCAATCAGTAGGGATAATCTCGGAAGCATGCCTAGCCAACTCGAAAAATCGCATCTCGTACTGAGTGACTAATAACTGTCCTTGGAGCAGCTGCTCAAACTGCCTACGCTGCTCCTCTTTGTGGGACTGAGGAACATACTTCTCCAAAAAGATCGTTAAGAACTGCTGCCAGGTAAGAGGTGCGGAACCAACCGGTCTACACCTCTCGAAAGACTCCCACCAAGTAAAGGCAACACCCATAAACTCAAATGTAACAAACGAGACCCCACTGGTCTCCAGAATACCCGCGGTGCGCAGTATCCTCTTGCACCTATCTAGAAATCCCTGGGCATCCTCGCCCTCTGTACCGCTGAAAGTCGGAGGCTGAAGTCTGCTGAATCTCTCCAACCTGCGCTGCTCGTCCTCAGGCATAACAGGGACTACATAATCCTAAACCGGAGCAGCTGGTTGAGCTGGGCTACTCCCGGTGCCTGAATACCCTGTGCAGCCTGCTCAGGTGCTCGGGCAGCTGGTGTCTGGTAGCCTCCCCCGGCCTGAGCTGTGTTGGCAGAAGAAGACATGGCAACGGCCTGATCCAAACCGGTGCATACTGACAATATCTGAGACAGGGCCTCCTGAAGACCCGGAATAACCATAGGCACTGCTGGTGCCCGAGCCTGTCCCGCTGGGACACCATCGACGGGAACCTGATCATGACCAATAGGGGGATCCTGAGGTACTTCCCCGACTTCTGCGTGGGCTGGCCCCTACTTCTATCACGGCCTCGACTGCGGCCTCAACCTCTCGATGGTCTAGCTGGAGACTGGTCACCCTGATCGGTATGGCGTGTCCTCACCTTATATGAGACAATGAAACAATGTAAGTTCAGATTTTTAAGAATCAATAGATCATCACGAAAGAGTTCAGGAAAGATAGAATGTTTCCTAAACGTTCGGCAGCCTCTCGAAGATAAGTACAGTCGTCTTTGTGCCGATCCGCAAGACTCTACTAAACCTGCTCGTGACCTTTGACTCCTATGTAACCTAGGGCTCTGATACCAAACTGTTAGGACCCCATATCCTAACCCGCCGTGATTGCGCCTATCGAGCAACTAGACTAGCCGACTACCGCGTGTTCACATTTTCTTTTGAAAATCTCATTTAAATTTCAAGCAATTCATAACAACGTACAGAAAATTTACTTAACATAATAGGCAAATTTTATGTACAGTACTGCCATCCCCAAAACCTGGAGCCAACATATCTTGAGCATCCAGTGAAATAAGCCAAAATAAAGTATTATGACACAAAACTCCGAATCAAAGCTAAATACAACAGGATAGGCAATCAGAGATGTTATGAACGCTGAATAGCTACCTCTATATCCCCACGATATAGCTCCACTGCGATATATATATATATATATATATATATATATATATA